>CM076679.1:15431292-15663792 GCA_038501925.1 Xenopus petersii
TGAGAGAGACAGAGAGAGACAGAGAGAGACAGAGAGAGACAGAGAGAGACAGAGAGAGAGAGAGAGAGAGAGATGATAGATAGATAGATAGATAGAGAGAGAGAGAGAGAGAGAGAGAGAGAGAGAGAGAGAGATGATAGATAGAGAGAGAGAGAGAGAGATGAGAGAGAGAGAGAGAGAGAGATGATAGAGAGATGAGAGAGAGAGAGAGAGAGAGAGAGAGAGAGAGAGAGAGAGAGAGAGAGAGAGAGAGAGAGAGAGAGAGATGATAGATTGATAGATAGAGAGAGAGAGAGAGAGAGAGAGAGAGAGAGAGAGAGAGAGAGAGAGAGAGAGATGATAGAGAGAGAGAGAGAGAGAGAGAGAGAGAGAGAGAGAGAGAGAGATGATAGAGAGAGATGATAGAGAGAGATGATAGAGAGAGAGAGAGAGAGAGATGATAGAGAGAGAGAGAGAGAGAGAGAGAGAGAGAGAGAGAAATGATAGATAGATAGACAGACAGACAGACAGACAGATAGATAGAGAGACACATAGACAGACTCATAGATTGATAGATAGATAGATAGATAGATAGATAGATAGATAGATAGATAGATAGATAGATAGATAGATAGATAGATAGATAGATAGATAGATAGATGGATGAGAGATAGATGACACTGAGTTGAAGAATCATTGAAACATTGTGCTGAGACTTCTATCTGACAGTTAGGCTTGTCTTGTAAGGGAGGAACAGTGCCACCTGGTGGAATAGCAATTATACAGATGAAGTCTAATTTATTTGAGTGTTCCCTCTGTACATTGCCTGGAAATACTGATTCAGATTTAGGACTTCTTGACGGTGTGTTGAGGAATTTCACAACAGGGGGATTGGATGTTGTTGGGACATGGGGCCACACTGTGAAAAGCAATTCTTGTGAATAGATATATTAGAGCTTTTACTTTCAGCTTTACACTCGAGTCGTATCACTTCCCCTCATTTAAATGCCATCATTACCATAACACTTCATCCTCACACCCTCCTATTATTAATCACTTGCACATTTACACTCAATGTTCTAGGTGGCACTTGTTATACATCAGCGGTGTCTGTTTCTACACTTCCAGTTCCTCTTGGTCACTACACCCAGTTTACACCCGAGGCAGAATAGTGGTGGCTATTTATTTTAGCAGTCACATTCACACACCATTAGCGCTCCCTACGACAGCATAATCATTACTTACAGGGGGTGGTAAGTTCATGACGTAAGGGTAAGGTCACACCTGGCGATTCGGGGAGATTTAGTCGTCTGGCGACTAATTGCCTCTTCTTTGGATCGACTGATCTCCCCAAACGGCTTCCACCCTGCGCGTGTGCCATGCTGCAGGCGATTTTTCTTTATAGACAGAGGGAAGGATTTTGGGGAGATTATTCGCCCCAAGGAAGAGGCGATTAGTCACCAGGCGACTAAATCTCCCTGAATCGCCAGGTGTGCCCTTACCCTTAGACCAGTGGCCCCCAGGCTTTTTCTCAGTTTGAGAAACACAGGTGGATGGGAAACATTTCCCCCATTCCCCAAACTATGAGGAACATAAGGACAAATATTTATAGTGTTTATCAACAAGACCCCTATATCCTCTATACTCCTGGGCTCCTCTCAGACAACAAATTGGCTGTCTCTATCGGCATGCCAGACCCTTCACCAGTATTGCACTGGCCTGCAGGATCGGGCCCCCACACCATTCCCTGGGCCCCCAGCCGCAACTCCCCTCCAGGACCCCCTTCAGCCACCCCACCCCCCGCACGTCAGAAGAGAGCTGATCAAGGAGGGAGGTAAGCGGCAGTGCATGAAGCTGGTCTGGGCTGGTGAGGCCCTAAAGAGCCGGGGCCCACCAGGTTTTTTCCCGGTATCCCATCGGCCCAGTCCGACCCTGCCCTTCACTCAATGCTCTCCATTTCCCCACATTGTAGGATTAATACAGATTTGTGTAAAGCTATACAGCACCGCTCGCTATCCCTGCTTTCTATCCCTGTACCCTGACAGTGAACAAACTGTGTATTGAGGCAAATGCCATCCCCATGGTTCAGGTGTCTCTTAGACTAGATGTTCCAAGAGGCTGGAAAATGTGAATTATAGATGTGAGGCTAAAGTATCCTCGGGAGCTGCTCTTTGGTGATAGTGTTACTGTACTTCATTATTCATGAGTGCACATTCAGTCTATCCACATCAGAGCAACACATAAAGAGATGATCCCTGATAGTGCCAAGGGTCTAGAACTGTAAAAGCCCTACAGTAAAGCAAAGGGAGAAGCTGGGATGCCAACTTGAAGGGAGGGGGACTATGTACATCAAGCTGTGCCCCTACATGTAAGGCTTTGGGTGCTGTGAAATTTCATTTAAAGGAACAGCAAAAAATGAAAATGCTTTTGACGAATGAGGAATAAACAGGCTGTAGTGTAGCCACAGGGGCAGCCATTCAAGCACTGGATACACAGAAACAGATAACAGATAAGTTCTGAAGATTCCCATTGTATACTACAGAGCTATCTGTTATCTACTGTGTATCCTGTGTTTGAATGGCTGCCCCCGTGGCTACACAGCAGCTTGTTTATATAAACTATAGTAGTACTTATCTGTTATCTACTGTGTATCCTGTGCTTGAATGGCTGCCCCCGTGGCTACACAGCAGCTTGTTTATATAAACTATAGTAGTACTTATCTGTTATCTACTGTGTATCCTGTGCTTGAATGGCTGCCCCATGGCTAAACAGCAGCTTGTTTATATAAACTATAGTAGTACTTATCTGTTATCTACTGTGTATCCTGTGCTTGAATGGCTGCCCCATGGCTACACAGCAGCTTGTTTATATAAACTATAGTAGTGATTCTGAAGCAAACACACCAGTTTTCCCAGTGCAGCACAACAGTACATTTTATTTACATTTGTTTAAAACAGTTTAATTTTTTGGTGTTGTTTATACTTCACGTTTTTCGCAGCAAAGTCCTGATTTAGACAGCTCAACCCGCAGCCCCGGCTTGTTGCTGAAATGTCCCAACTGAACTGAACCACACTGAACAGCCAGAAAAAGATACAACGTTTCTTAAACTTAATTGGCTTTTGGCAGAGAGCCCAGAACATATGACAGGTGCACTTTAGATAAATTTGTTACAATTTACGAGAAGCAATTGTAACAATTTTAGGTAAGCAGATCTCTTGGGGAAACTGTGACTTGCAGCTTAAAGGGCAATGCCCTTATAAGCACCATTACCCCATTATTAGCAAAACTGTAATAACACGTGGCACACAACAAATCCTTTTGTCCCTCTTTTTGGGAGGTCAGGTATGTTTGAACGTAGGATACTTTTGCCCCATCAACCCCATTGACCACCAGCTGCTTAATTCCATCCCTTAATTTACATTATCATCTGTAAGCGGCCCCTTTACTGTATTGTAAACTATAGAAGAACTTATACATACCTGCTGCCCAAAATTACACTGGAATTCTGTTGAAAAAAAAAAAAAAAAAAAAGAGCAAAGCGCTGCATTATAGGTGAAAAAAATGTACATTTGGGCAAGAATTTTGCACTTTGCATATTCCATTATATTTGTAAATGTTCCCTGAGGGAAGGATAGTTAGGGACATTTGTTGCTGGCTCCCTGCTACAGAGAAACACAGCCTTATCTTAGGTGTGTCATTCACCCTCTAGAGCCGGGCAATAAACTGGGTATTGGCCATAAATGTCAGGAACACACAGGTGGCACCAGGCCTCAACAACCATGTGACCCCTGGCGTCTGCTTTATTTACAAAGAATGTTTCCACCTGAATTGCTCTACGCTGTGTTGTTTACCTGCTGGGAGTAAGAGAGGGATGGGGAAGAACTGTAATAACCTTGCAAGGGCTGGAATTCAGGGAATGAGCAGGAAGGCCATGAGGAAGCCAGAGGGAAAGCTTGCCCTTTCATATTTATATATATTGCATCAATAAGTGGGTAACTAGAGGTCACTTATTCCCAAATGTTCATAAGGCCCTCTGACCCTTAAACCTTGGGCACGATTTCTGCTTAGAGAGCATCAAGTGCAAGGTATCATCTCATTATTATAGAGACACTGTTGCCAACACTTAAAAAATTATTTTAAGGGACATTTTGGCCCTGAGTTTTGTACCACAATGTGTCACACGTCTAAACCCTAAATTGAATGGGGCTAGAAATTCTGTATTTTATAAACTGAAGCAGAAACGTTCAGCAGCCCTATAATAGCAATGATCCAGGACTAAAGGGTTTCTGGAGCAGCTCCCCAACTTGGATCTTGTTAGGCCATCTTCTAAGTGTCAGTGGCACTGCACATGCTCAGTGTGCTCTGGGCAGTTGAGTATGTTATATACCTATCTCCATAGGTATAATCGCTCCCTACTATACCTGCTATCCCACAACCACATTCCCTTCCCAGAGACTATTATCCCACTGTTACTATAGACACCATCTCTCCCTACTATACCTGCTACCCCACAGTCACACTCCCTTCCCAGAGACTATTATCCCACTGTTACTATAGGCACCATCTCTCCCTACTATACCTGCTATCCCACAGTCACACTCCCTTCCCAGAGACTATTATCCACTGTTACTATAGGCACCATCTCTCCCTACTATACCTGCTATCCCACAGTCACACTCCCTTCCCAGAGACTATTATCCACTGTTACTATAGGCACCATCTCTCCCTACTATACCTGCTATCCCACAGTCACACTCCCTTCCCAGAGACTATTATCCACTGTTACTATAGGCACCATCTCTCCCTACTATACCTGCTATCCCACAGCCACACTCTCTTCCCAGAGACTATAATCCCACTGTTACTATAGGCACCATCTCTCCCTACTATACCTGCTATCCCACAGTCACACTCCCTTCCCAGAGACTATTATCCCACTGTTACTATAGACACCATCTCTCCCTACTATACCTGCTATCCCACAGTCACACTCCCTTCCCAGAGACTATTATCCACTGTTACTATAGGCACCATCTCTCCCTACTATACCTGCTATCCCACAGCCACACTCTCTTCCCAGAGACTATAATCCCACTGTTACTATAGGCACCATCTCTCCCTACTATACCTGCTATCCCACAGCCACACTCTCTTCCCAGAGACTATAATCCCACTGTTACTATAGGCACCATCTCTACCTACTATACCTGCTATCCCACAGTCACACTCCCTTCCCAGAGACTATTATCCACTGTTACTATAGGCACCATCTCTCCCTACTATACCTGCTATCCCACAGCCACACTCTCTTCCCAGAGACTATAATCCCACTGTTACTATAGGCACCATCTCTCCCTACTATACCTGCTATCCCACAGTCACACTCCCTTCCCAGAGACTATTATCCCACTGTTACTATAGACACCATCTCTCCCTACTATACCTGCTATCCCACAGTCACACTCCCTTCCCAGAGACTATTATCCACTGTTACTATAGGCACCATCTCTCCCTACTATACCTGCTATCCCACAGCCACACTCTCTTCCCAGAGACTATAATCCCACTGTTACTATAGGCACCATCTCTCCCTACTATACCTGCTATCCCACAGTCACACTCCCTTCCCAGAGACTATTATCCCACTGTTACTACAGGCACCATCTCTCCTAATATACCTGCTATAAATAGTTTATTGCACAGCTTAGTTCCTAATGTAATGAAATAGAACAGCTCATTCCGCTAGTATGTCATATCCTGAATGTTGTAAATGCTTCAGTGTGACCCTAATAATTATAAACATTTCAAACAATGGGAAACCCCTCTCTTCTCTTTATGCAACAATGTTATCATCAGCTTCCGGAAAGAACTGAAATACAAGTTTATTTATTGTATCAGTGTTCCTCTACCTCTGCCTTTTCCAACAGAGCCACCTACAGGCCACAGAGGGTAGAGCCATTCCCTTTTCTAACATTGTACATTTTAGAGCCCTATATAATTCATGTCACAGCCAATGGCCTTTGTGTTAAAGGAACCAGATTAATTTTATTTTGGAAGATAGTACAGACAATATCAATTCATCTTAATATGGCGACTCACCTCTACATTACCTGCCACTACCAGCTACAATTTTATACATTTACAGCTCTTATCTTGTTTATGGGCGATAAGTGTAGTGAGTAACACGAGGCGGTGTCAGGAGCCACAGCACTCCTCATACAATAAATGGCTCCTGATCCGTGGCCAGCAAGGTTGATTCTACTATAACAGCACTTGACTATTTGGATAATTACTGATGTTAATACCAATTTCAAGAGGTGAAAGAACATTCCAAGCAGGAGACTGTGCCAGGGTAGACGGTGTACTGCAGAAGGGAGCGATTGCTTTATGGCCCAGCAAGAAACTAAATAAACCCTTATCTTTGTGATAATAAAATCAGATCTGATATTAAGACAGTAGCCTAACATTTATGGGACATGCCTTCAAATGGGCCTCGGAATGACCTCAGGATCGTTCCCTCGTGAACCGCATCTGTAGAGTGATACCAAACAACAGGGTCATTTCTTTGGGTGATATGAGCCTTTTATCCCTAGGACAAGATATGTTGGAGAAAACAAGAAGCAGACAACGTTATGGGTTTGGGGTGCCAAGTTGCTATAACTGAGCAAAAGTATGTTACCAGCACCATATTTTCTATATAGGCACCCGAGTGCCCATTTCCCAGGGAAGCAGCTTCCAACTCTGTACTCTCTATAAATCCGTTGTCCATGGCAGGGGTCTATTACATGGGGTTGGGTTTATGGGGAGTTTTTTGGGGTTTGGTGGATAGTAGGTGATCAGGGGTGTCGTCATGAGTACTTTGTTAATTTTTTTCCATTGAGGGTCCTTTTGTATTTGTTGGTATGGTCCTTCAGGGGCCAAGGTGACCAATGGGTTAATAATTGGGGGGGGGCTGTAGGTCCCTGCTGACTTAGTATGGGGCCCCTGATTCCTGATGGGAGCTCTGTGTCCATCCAGCTCATCTTTAGACAAGGAATAAAGTCATAGCCAGACAAGTATCTGTGGATAGGATAGGGCAGGCCAAGTATTACCATCTATAAATTGAATAACATGTCAGAATGGATTGAAATAGATTTTGAAATAGTGTCCTCTGTGCTGGAGTCACCACTATTGGGATACAAACCATGATTGGTGACTCCCTAATTGCAAACTCCTCTTCTGCTTTAACTTCTCACCCCACTGCCTCCCTTTAAAGTGTAATTTCTCCTACCGCACACCTGTAGTTCACCAATCCTGCAACTGGTGATGCGTTTCTTCTGTTGACCCGGCCAGGTCCCTTAGCAACGCATGTGTATAGAAAACGGATCCGCACACACACTGGTTAATGCAGTCGGGGAGTATCCCCTTTTATTCAGCCACCAAACATTCAACGTTTCAGGGGGGAACACCCACCCAGCCTTCATCAGGATACAATTCTTAGTGCAGTAACCCCTTTAAACCCAACTTCCCACGCCTTCTTTTCCCCATCATGCAACTTTCCACAGTATTTAAACCTTATGTGGAATACAAGAAATTTAACCCTTATACAGAGAAACAATACATTTTGAAAAAACAGGTTACAAAATAGTCATCTTCTATCTTAGAAGTTGCCGCATAAAGACCTACGGCCCGGTGGAGTTTTTGCAAGTGTGCGGCTTTTGCTTGTGTGTGCGCCGGCAGTTTGAAGGTCAGGAGGGGGCCTGGGACCTGTTATCCAGAATGCTCGGGACCTGGGGCTTTTTGGATAATGGATCTTTCTGTAATTTTTATTTTATACTTTAAGTCTACTAGATAATCATGTAAACGTTAAATAAACCCAATAGGCTAGTTTTGCTTCCAATAAGGATCAATTATATCTTAGTTGGGATCAAGTACAAGCTACTGTTTTATTATTACAGAGAAAAAGGAAATCAGTTTTAAAAATTTGGATTATTTGGATAAAATTGAGTGTATGGGAGATGACCTTTCCGTAATTCGGAAGCTTTCTGGATAACGGGTTTCCCAATAACAGATCCCAGGTATGGGACCTGTTATCCAGAATGCTCGGGACCTGGGGCTTTCGTATAATGGATCTTTCTGTAATTTGGATCTTCATACTTTAAGTCTACTAGAAAATGATGTAAACATTAAATAAACCCAAATAGGCTGGTTTTGCTTCCAATAAGGGTTAATTATATCTTAAATCATTTTTGGATAATTTATGAATAAAATGGAGTCCACGGGAGATGGCCTTTCCGTAATTCGGAAGCTTTCTGGATATCGGGTTTTCGTATAACAGATCCCACATGTGTACTTGAATATTAAAAAGACACAGGTAGACATGACAATCCGATCTGTTTCCAACCAGGCAAACACAGTCGGCAAAGGGCCCATGTTCAGAAATTACGTAAGGAGCTCCACCCGAGTGCCTCGCTGACATAAAACATCACTATATTCTGAACATTACTGGGTGCGATGAGTCATAGACAATTTTCACAACTTTAATAACGATATGCCTAAGACTTGGAACGCTAAGGGGGTATGGTGGTGTGGACCTTTGGGTGCTAAACCATCATTAAACTCATTAGCAAAATGATTTGTATGGTTCTCTATGGGTCCTTTCTATATATGGCCCCTGCCCACATGCTCTATATCTGCCTCAGGTCTCACATGGTGCCTTCAAGACCCATATAGGAAAAAAGTAGTAGCAGTTTAAAACAGAAATCAAAGTGTTCTCCATCCAGATAATAATCCTAAAAACTAAACAAACTGTAAGTTATAACCCTTGGGTAAAACCCAATAGAATAAATAAATAAATAAATAAATAAATAAATACTAAAATGCTTTTTTAAATCGACTATGCTTTTAGGGAGAAGTAAAGTCTAAAATAGAATAAGGCTAGAAATGCTGTATTTTGTATACTAAACATGAACTTACTGCACCGCAAGCCTAATCAAACACATGATTTATGCTTTCAAAATTGGCCACCGGGGGTCACCATCTTGTAACTTTGTTAAACATCTTTGCAAGACCAAGACTGTGCACATGCTCAGTGCGATCTGGGCTGCTTAGGGATCATCATAAATTATCAAAACAGCACAAGTCAAATAATATCTGCCAGAAGACAATACAGCAAGACTGATTAATAATCAGAATATACAGACTGCACTGGGTCCTGTGTTGACATGTAATCTAATGTGGACTTTATAGTTTTTGTATTGTTTAATACAAACTTTCTCAAACTCTGCAGAACCTGTGGCTGCAGCAAAATAATCCTCCAAATAGAATCCCAGTTTATCTGTTAAAATCTGGCTCCGTGATCTTTGTCCCTGCAGCTGGAGTTGGAAACAGTAAAGGGGTTTTAAAACCAAAAAAATCCAATACAAATCTCGACACAGTCGCCAACTGCTCTACAGGGAAACAAACAAAGCTGCTTTAGTTCTGCATGGCTGGGAAGTAAGGCGGGGGCTCCCCCTGCTGTTCATAAATATGATTGTTTCCCTGCAGAGCAGTTAGGGACCGTCTGACAATTCCTATCCACAGCAGTAAATGAAGGGAGAATTTCATTCCATACAGTCAGGTTTCTCATAAAAACAGTACATATTTTTTAAATTAAAGTATATTGGAGATAGGTTTCATTTAAGAAAGTAAAAACGGGATTTTATTTTTTTGGCTTTACATGCCCTTTAATCTGATCCTCCTCTTTTCTGTACAGCAGGCTGAGAGAGCGCACACTAAACAATATCAACTATTATAAAAGATTTCTCATAAAGGCTATTTGTAATACAGATTTAATAACCACCCACTACGTTTGTGGATTTGTTTAGCTGCTACCACAGTGCAAGTTTCCCTTTAAAAAAAGTAGAATTCTCAGTCGAAAGCATGCAATATGGTTCTATGGGCAGCAGGGGGTGCAAGAGGGCAGTGAATTCTGTCAATATATTAAGATTAGAAACCAAGTGCCTCAAAGGATCTCCTGCTTTCCTTGCTTTTACTTGTGGGGAATGGAGTGTTATCCAAGTCTGAAACTGCTGAGATAGTCACAACCTCACAGAACAGAAATCATTATGTTATTATTTCCATTGGACTAAAAGATCGTTAAGTGCCACTTTCATTTTATGGGACAGAGACTATTTTGTACTAGGAGTTGTTGAGGACACCAACATATATTGTGCCATGGGGTCATAAATGTATATTTCTTTCATTGTGCTCTGAAGATCCACTTGTTTTGCACAAAACTACAATGTACTGTATGTATTATCACACCTAAACTACTCTATATGGACCAACATCTCATTCCCAAACACATGGGGTTAATATGAAGTTGCCTCTGACTACTATAACAGCTCCGACTCTTCTGTGGTTCCCACTAGATGTTGGAACATTGTTGGTGGGAGTCTCTTCCATTCAGCTATAAGAGCATTAGTGAGGTTGGACACTGATGTTGGGGGTCAGGCTCACAGTCAAGGATCCGATTCATCCCACAGGGGTTCAGCTGAGCTTCTCTACAGGCCAATCAGGTTCTTTCCATCTCAGCAAACCTATTTTGTTTGGACCTGGCTTTGGACATGGAGGCATTTTTATGCTAAAACAGGAAAAACCTTCCCCAAAGTAGGAAGCACGCAATAGTCATGAATGTGATGGCATGATGTAGTCTTAATAGTTGCTTTCACTGGGATGACAGGCATCAGCCCAAACCATGGACCTAGGGTTGCCACCTTTTAGCCAAGTTGACTCTGGGCAGGGGGCAGGGCTGTGACAAAATGGGGGCTGGGCTTAGACACTGCAGGGGGTGGGGTCGTGACATCATGGCCAATCACCGCGTCAATCATGGGGAATAGGGATGTAGCGAACGTCGGAAAAAAAGTTCGCGAACATATTCGCGAACTTGCGCAAAATTGCGAGCGGTTCGCGAACGGTTCGCGAACCCCATAGACTTCAATGGGAAGGCGAACTTTAACATCTACAAAAGACATTTCTGGCCAGAAAAATGATTTTAAAGTTGTTTAAAGGGTGCAACGACCTGGACAGTGGCATGCCAGAGGGGGATCAAGGGCAAAAATGTATCTGAAAAATCTGCCTGTGTGTGCTTGGAAGAGATAGTGTAGGGGGAGAGCTGTTAGTGATTTCAGGGACAGATGATAGTAAGTTTGCTGGCTAGTAATCTGCGTGATACTGCTCTGTATTGGAGGGACAGAAGTCTGCAGGGATTTGAGGGACATTTTAGCTTAGGTAGCTTTGCTGGCTAGTAATCTACTGTTCTCTTTAAACAACTGCCATACGTTGACCTTGTAGGCATTGTTTGCCCAGTTTTTTTGGACGCAGCCACTGAAGCACAGTTGCCAGAAAAAATATGCCATATAAATGCTGAAAATAGTCATTTTTCGCCATACGTTATTCAACCAACTGCTATCTAGCTGTGTGCCCGTGTTCACATTCTGTCTAAATATCCATAATATTACCGTCTCCAGAAAAAACACCGGAGTGACTTTTTTTCAAGCAGCATTCTTATATTTTACGTAATCCGTATCCACCGCTGTGTATACGTTGACCTTGTAGGCATTATTTGCCCTGTAGGCATTTTTTGCCCAGTGTGTTATTCAACCAACTGCTATCTAGCTGTGTGACCGTGTTCACATTCTGTCTAAATATCCATAATATTACCGTCTCCAGAAAAAACACCGGAGTGACTTTTTTTCAAGCAGCATTCTTATATTTTACGTAATCCGTATCCACCGCTGTGTATACGTTGACCTTGTAGGCATTATTTGCACAGTGTTTTCTTCAAACCGCCATCTAGCTGTGTGAGCTTGTTCACATTTTGTCTAAATATTGATAATATTATCGTCTCTAGAAAAACCACTTGAGTTACTTTTTTTCAAGCAGCATTCATATATTTTACGTAATCCGTATCCACCGCTGTAGTAGTGTATACGTTGATCTTGTAGGCATTATTTGCACACTGTTTTCTTCAAACTGCCATCTAGCTGTGTGTATTATCGTTTCCAGAAAAACCAACTGAGTTTTTGTTGTTGTTGTTTTTTTAAAAATAATGCCAGGCAAAGGCAGGCCGCCACGCAGAGGCCGTGCTAGGGGCCGTGCTGCTATGCAATCCTGTGGCCCTAGCAAATTGCCCAGTTTTAAAAAGCCAATGACCCTGAACTCCCAAAATGCTGAAGAGGTAGTTGACTGGCTTACACAGCACACCCCATCCTCTACCGTTTCTAACTTTACCACAACATCCTCCTCATCCTCCACTGCTATGGCCACCCCACGTAACACTTCCTCCACCACCGGTGCCCCATCTTCACTGGAGTCAGAGGAGTTATTTTCCCATGAGTTTCTTGAACTGAGTAATGCGCAACCATTATTGGCAGAAGAAGATGAAGGAGATGAGGACGTTACACCAGATTTAATTCTGGCAGAGAACACGACAGAGATGGACATAATGATGAGTGATGAGGAGGAGGAGGAGGTCCCCGCTGCTGCTTCCTTCTGTGATGTGTCAGAAGAAATTGATGCATCTGAGGAGAATGATGATGAGGAGATTGATGTTTTGTGGGTGCCTAGTAGAAGAGAGCAAGAGGAGGGTAGTTCAGATGGAGAGACGGAGAGTCAGAGAGGCAGTAGGAGAATAAGACTTAGAAGAAGCAGGGAGGCCAGCCCGCAGGGATCAGTAGGGCAACAACATGTATCGGCACCTGTGTTCAGCCGGCCAACGCACCCGCCATTGCCGCCAATGCCGCCAACTTCTACTGTTACCGCCAGATCGCAGACTTCCAAAAAGTCAGCAGTGTGGCATTTTTTTAATGTGTGTGCCTCTGACAAAAGCATTGTAATTTGCAATGAGTGCAGTCAGAAACTGAGCCTTGGTAAGCCCAACAGCCACATAGGTACAACTTCTATGCGAAGGCACATGAGCGGCAAGCACAAAGCACTTTGGGAGCAACACCTCAAAGGCAACAGGCAAACTAAAAGTCACACTCCTTCTGGTCCAGCATCTTACTGCTCTACCTCTGCTCTCCTTGACCCATCTGAACCACCCTCCACTCCGCCTTCCACCTTGACCACCTGTTCCCATTCCCAGTCATCTGCCACCAGCCAAGTTTCTGTGAAGGCCATGTTTGAGCGTAAGAAGCCAATGTCTGACTGTCACCCCCTTGCCCGGCGTCTGACAGCTGGCTTGTCTGCACTCTTAGCCCGCCAGCTTTTACCATACCAGCTGGTGGACTCTGAGGCCTTCCGCAAATTTGTAGCAATTGGGACACCGCAGTGGAAGGTACCCAGCCGCAATTTTTTTTCTAAAAAGGGAATACCACACCTGTACCAACATGTGCAGAGCCAAGTTACCGCATCTCTGTCACTTAGTGTTGGGCCAAAGGTCCATATGACTACTGACGCATGGTCCTCCAAGCATGGTCAGGGCAGGTATGTCACCTACACTGCCCACTGGGTGAACTTGGTAATGGCTGGGAATGGGAAGCAGGGAATGGGTAGCTCAACAACAACAACAACAGTGGAGTTGGTGTCACCGCCACGGATTGCACGCGGTTCTGCCACCACCTCTACTCCTCCATCGCTCTCTACCTCGTCTTCTTCCTCTTCTTCTTCTTACTCTGCTGCTGGGTCCTCCTTCTCCTCCTCCACACCTGTGCACCCCCAGCTCCCCCTAGGCTATTCGACGTGCCAGGTACGCCGTTGTCACGCTGTCTTGGGGATGACGTGCCTGGAAAGCAAAAACCATACCGGATCTGTACTCCTGTCATCTCTGCAGTCACAGGCCGATCGGTGGCTGACCCCACACCAACTGCAGATCGGAAAAGTGGTGTGTGACAATGGAAGCAATCTGTTGGCAGCGTTGAGACTGGGAAATTTAACACATGTGCCCTGCATGGCACATGTGTTAAATTTAATAGTCCAACGTTTTGTCTCCAAGTACCCAGGATTCCAGGACGTTCTCACCCAGTCCAGAAAGGTGTCGGCCCATTTCAGACGTTCCTACACAGCCATGGCACGCCTTGCTGACATTCAGCAGCGCTACAACATGCCAGTCAGGCGTTTGATTTCTGACAGCCAGACTCGCTGGAATTCAACGCTCCTTATGTTGGAACGTCTGCTGCAACAACAAAGGGCCGTCAACGAGTACCTTTTTGAACTGGGTGGTAGGACTGGATCTGCAGAGCTGGGGATTTTTTTCCCCCGTTACTGGGTGCTTATGCGCGATGCCTGCAGGCTCATGCGACCTTTTGAAGAGGTGACAAATATGGTCAGTCGCACCGAAGGCACCATCAGCGACCTAATACCCTTCGCTTTCTTCCTGGAGCGTGCCGTGCGACGAGTGACAGATGAGGCTGTAGACCAGCGTGACGAGGAGCTGGAAGCGCACGATTTATGGTCGCAATCACCAGAACGAACCCAGGCACCTGCTGCAACGCAGGGAGAGGTGCCAGAAGTGGAGTCAGAGGAGGAAGGTGGCTTTGTGGAGGAGGAGGAGGAGGACCAACAGGAGCAGGCTTCCCAGGGGGCTAGTGGTGACCTTTTGGGGACCCCTGGTCTTGTACGTGGCTGGGGGGAGGAGACCGTGGATGATGCAGTCCTTGATAATGAGGAAGCGGAGATGGATAGCTCTGCATCCAACCTTGTGAGAATGGGGTCTTTCATGCTGGCATGCCTGTTGAAGGACCCCCGTATCAAGAGGCTTAAGGAGAAGGACCTGTACTGGGTCGCAACGCTACTAGACCCTCGGTACAAGCATAAAGTGTCAGAAATGTTACCAACATACCACAAGTCCGAAAAGATGCGGCATTTACAAACCAGCCTGCAAAACATGTTGTACAATGCTTTTAAGGGTGATGTCACTTCAGGAACTCATCAACATTCCAGGGGCAGAGGTGCCAGTAATCCTGCCACGAGCACACCTGCAAGGACAAAGCCCTTTGGCCGGTCTGTAACGTCAGACATGCAAATGTTTTTCTGTCCAAGGCAGCGCCACAACCCTTCTGGATCCACCCTCAAAGAACGCCTCGACCGGCAGGTAGCGGACTACCTGGCATTAACTGCAGATATCGACACTCTGAGGAGCGATGAACCCCTGGACTACTGGGTGCGCAGGCTTGATCTGTGGCCAGAGCTGTCACAATTTGCCATGAACCTCTTGTCTTGCCCAGCCTCAAGTGTGCTCTCAGAAAGGACCTTCAGTGCAGCAGGAGGGATTGTAACTGAGAAGAGAACTCGCCTAGGTCACAAAAGTGTCGATTACCTGACCTTTATTAAAATGAATGAGGGGTGGATCTCGGAGGGTTACTGCACGCCGGAAGACTTGTTCTGACTTCTATGCAGCTGTCCTTCTCTTCAAGCCTCATGACTCCACACACAGCTGTCCTTTAGCGTCCTCCTCCCTCCGCCACCGTTACAAACTAGGGTGCAAACCCTACTGGTTTAATTTTTTCTGGCCTCTGTGCTTCAGTGGCTGCAACCAAAAAAACTGGGCAAACAATGTCTACAAGGTCAACGTATGGCGAAAAATGACTATTTTCAGCATTTATATGGCATAATTTTTCTGGCCTCTGTGCTTCAGTGGCTGCAACCAAAAAAATTTATATTTTCAGCATTTATATGGCATATTTTTTCTGGCAACTGTGCTTCAGTGGCTGCGTCCAAAAAAACTGGGCAAACAATGTCTACAAGGTCAACACACTGGGCAAAAAATGCCTACAGGGCAAATAATGCCTAAAAGGTCAACTTATACACTACTACAGCGATGGATACGGATTACGTAAAATTTATTATGGCTGCTTGAAAAAAGTCACTCCGGTGTTTTTTCTGGAGACGGTAATATTATGGATATTTAGACAGAATGTGAACACGGGCACACAGCTAGATAGCAGTTGGTTGAATAACACACTGGGCAAAAAATGCCTACAGGGCAAATAATGCCTACAAGGTCAACTTATACACTACTACAGCGAGGGATACGGATTACGTAAAATTTATTATGGCTGCTTGAAAAAAGTCACTCCGGTGTTTTTTCTGGAGACGGTAATATTATGGATATTTAGACAGAATGTGAACACGGGCACACAGCTAGATAGCAGTTGGTTGAATAACACACTGGGCAAAAAATGCCTACAGGGCAAATAATGCCTAAAAGGTCAACTTATACACTACTACAGCGATGGATACGGATTACGTAAAATTTATTATGGCTGCTTGAAAAAAGTCACTCCGGTGTTTTTTCTGGAGACGGTAATATTATGGATATTTAGACAGAATGTGAACACGGGCACACAGCTAGATAGCAGTTGGTTGAATAACACACTGGGCAAAAAATGCCTACAGGGCAAATAATGCCTAAAAGGTCAACTTATACACTACTACAGCGGTAGTAAAATAAAAAAAAAGTTAAATAAAAAAAGAATGAATATTAAAAAAAAAAAATTAAAGTTGGTGCTGCTGAACTACTAGGAGCAGCAGATTAGCACACCAGTCCCACTCCCCAACACTGCTAGACTAATAGCACTGGGCTCTTATAGTAGTAGTAGTAGTAGTAGTAGTAGTAGTAGTAGTAGTAGTAGTAGTAAAACAACAAAAAAATAAATAAAAGCAGTCCTTACAAGGACTATTGCTATTGCAGCAGTCAGCAGATGAGATCAGAAGCAGGACAGCTGCCCACTGCAGCTACATACAGAGCACTGCAGTAGAAGGTAGATTACTAGCCAGCAAAGCTACCTAAGCTTAAATGTCCCTCAAACCCCTGCAGACTTCTGTCCCTCCAATAACAGAGCAGTATCAAAACGATTACTAGCCAGCAAACTTTCAACTGTCCCTGAAATCACTAACAGGCAGCAGCTCTCTCCCTACACTATCTCTTCAGCACACACAGGCAGAGTGAAAAAAAGCTGCAGGGCTTCGGTTTTTATAGGGAAGGGGAGTGGTCCAAGGGAGAGCTTCCTGATTGGCTGCCATGTACCTGCTGGTCTGGGGTGAGAGGGCAAAAAAAAGCGCCAACAATGGCGAACCCAAAATGGCGAACGTCGCGCGACGTTCGCGAACTTCCGGCGAGCGCGAACACCCGATGTTCGCGCGAACAAGTTCGCCGGCGAACAGTTCGCGACATCTCTAATGGGGAATCCTGCCCGGTTTTCCTAATTTGGAAAACTGGGCAGGTAGTTTTGACTAGGGATGCACCGAATCCAGGATTCGGTTCGAGATTCGGCAGGATTCGGCCTTTTTCAGAAGGATTCTGCTAAATCCTTGTGCCTGTCCCAACCAAATCCTAATTTGCATATGTAAATTAGGGGAGGGTAGGAAATCACTTTTTCCTTTTTTTCGTATTCGGTTCGGTAAACTTGACAGGTGGAAAACCTACATGGACCCTCAACCTCCTCAAAAATGAATGGGCAACTAACCTCCCTGAATCTGAGCCTGATCCAACACAGCAGGTGGCTGTTGTTACTAAAATCATTATATTACCAGTTAATAAACAGCATAATAACTTAAGAGAAGAAATAATGTCAATTGCCAAAGTGCTTATGTTTTAAAAGGTTTATATATCCTTTATCGAGAGAGAGAGAGGCCTTGTTAAAATACCTTGCGGTATGTACACAAGGAAAGCCCATCCACATGCCCGTGGCAAGTTTTAATGTATCGGTTATTTTCCAGTCACTTCAAAAACCAGAGATCTGCCCTTCAAAGCATTCCTTCTGAGTGAGCTCCTTCCTCCTCTCAGCTATGAAGACAAGGATTTCCCTAAACATCCTCCTACACAGGCCTCCAAAAATAAATTTCTTTAAAATACCCACAATTATATATTCATCCCAAAAATATTTTCATTTGTGTCTATGTAGTCTTTTCTGGGGCTTCTCAGAACCAGATATCCACAAAACTAAAAATAAGAAGGATTTAGACACTTCCGGTTGGATTTATATTCTAAAACTGTGACAGAGGGCCGTAGACATTCAGATTTTATTCCTTGTTCGATGAACATTCGGATATCGATCGTTTGTTTCAATGCAACTTGTTGGATTAAAGTAGGAAAATCAGACGATTTTCTGGTCATTAATTGATGGACATCAATCATACGAAAGTTATGTCCCCAAAACAGTAGTGACCTATGGATATTGTCAGATAGGCGATACCTGCACAGATATTCTCGTTATCCGACAAATATTTTCTAACCTGTCTGATCGACTAAATGACCGATCGGCATTGTCGGGTCGATTATTTGGAGCCCACACAGGTTGGTATGATTATATCTGTGTCTATGGACAGATTTAGACTATTGTTGCAACATATTAGAAGTGAGATGGAGGAAATTGAAGCATGAGTGAAAGAAAGTAAAGGTGCCCATAGACGCACCGATAATATTGTGTGAAACAAATTTTCGTATGATATACGGGGGAAATGTATGGTTGGAGACGAGCCAACCAATATCAGCAGAAGACTTGGATATCGGTCGGCTCATCAGTTGGGCTGGCCCGAAAATTTTGATTGGGCGTCTTTGAAGGCACCAGAACATCGTCCATTATTATTGCTGAATCATCAGATACAGGTCGAATTCTGTTGTTTCTATCACTATATCTGACCATTCAGCTCTACACAAGTGTATTGAAACAAAACAATCTTTCCTGGAAACATCTTTTCCAGGAAAGATCATAATTGTAACCACCTTAAGGGTCAGGGGACACAGGCAGATTCATCGCCAGGCGAAAAATCTCCTCTTCTTCGAGGCAACTAAACTTTCCGAACTGCCTTCCTATCAGCTAAAATGTAAATTGCTGGTGGGATGGCACTTGGAGCTATTCCTTTTCCGAAGTCGCCGAGGTTGCATCACAAGGAAACTTCGGAAAACGAATCATTCCAAGTGCCATCCCAATGACAGTTCCTGCCGGCAGTTCGAGGGGATTAGTCGCCTGAATCTGCTTGTGTGCCCTGACCCTAAGACTTTGAGAAGAAGAAGAGGAGACCCCTTAAGGTTCAGGGGACACAGGCAGATTTGGGGAGATTAGTCGCCGGCGAAACTTTGAGAAGAAGAAGAGGAGATAAGTGGAGTGAAACGGTGTTATGAGAGTAGAGCAGAAACCAGATGTAATATTTTATGCATGTTTGTTTCCCAGATTTCTTGCATTCCCAACTTGAAGATGGGGGATATGAATGCAGAGAGGGAGGTGAGTGGGGACACAGGGAGTGGAGTGCATATTTAATCACACCAATAAGTTTGACAAGTGATTACCAAGCAGTGGAAACGTTACATGACACAGGCTTTAGGTCACACCGAATGGCTACACAGGTCAATGAACCAACGTGAGTAACATGGGAAGGGAAGGAAGCGCCTTCTCCAGTTGGCACCTTGCTGTTGACATTGTGACAGACGAACCCTAAGTCTAAAGGACTCGGCCTGAATCAAACAGAAGAATTGCATCAACCCTGGAAGTGGTGTGCGCGGCACACTCATCTATCACTCTCAGTGTTTACACTTTCACGTGTGACTAAAAGCTTGTGCAATATTGTCATAGGAAAACAAAGACGACAATTAATGGGGGGAGGGTCCTCAAGTGACCTTATTTACTTTCCCAGATTTTGGTTGCTTGACTTATCTTGTGATATTACTAAAGAACATGGCAGTTTTTTTCATTGGGATTTATGTGTTCTTACTGATGCTGGGGAGGCTACGGCCACCTCAAAGGTACCGGTGGCTCAATGGCTCCCAATGCAACCGGTATTAAAACCGGATATAAGATATATGTGGTCTTATACAAAGCCTGTGCTCAATGAGGAGCACTTGAGCCTAATCAGGAGCCATTGAGTCCAATCAGAGCAACTGAGCCCAATCAGGAGCCCTTGAACTCCCCCATGGAAAAAGAAAGTGGATTTGTTGGCTATAGACACTAATTTACACATCCTTTGTATAGGAGGTCTAACCAGGGGCATAATTACAGAGGAAGCAGACCATGCGGCTGCAGGGGGGGGGGCAGGAGGTATAAGGGCCCCATGAGGCCCTAATTAATGAGTCATTTTAATATATATTGGTAAAACAGGACAACCTCTGGAGAGTCTGTGGGGCCCAGTAACGTCTAGTTATGCCACTGGGTCTAACATTTATAAAACCATAGGAAAAACAGGTTTTCAGAAACTGTTCTGATTCACTAACACAACTGTAAAGAGATCAGTATTCATGACATTGCCCACAGAGATCTGTAGGGTTGCCAACTGTCTGGTTTGGACCCGGCTGTCCGGGTCAAAACTGCCTGCCCAGTTTTCCAAATTAGGAAAGGATTCCCTATGACTGACGCGGTGATCGCCCCCCCACTGCGTCACAGCCCCACACCCCTGCCCGCATTCATCCGGGCCAAAATGTGGCAACCCCCGAGTTCTGATGAGTGGCGTAGAAGAAGTGGAGTGGGGCAGACACCCTACATGACCTTACTAACAATTACCCCTGGGCAAAGGCAGGTTCTGTTTATTTTGTGCATAATTTATCAGTGCCATTTAACATCAGTCATCAGCTTTGAGCTACACAATGTGTGCACAATTTGTGTTTAGAATGTGCCAGGTACAGAATCTTCCAGGGTAATCATTAAAAGTTGAATAAATACCAATTTTTTTGTGTTCTGTTTGTATATTTGCATTGGTTCTACTGTATGCTTTTTTCAAAGCAGCTAAAAAAATCTCTGATCCCCTGTAGCCTTCGATTACCCATCAGACCAGTAGGGACCTGTCCTAGTATTTGTTAGGGACAAAGTTGCACCCAGATCCGAGCGCATGCGCAAGTGACGCCCTGTACATCTGTGATGTCATCACCTGAACTTACAATTACTAAGTATTTTGTGGCTGTCAGTATCATTTAAAAACTGTGCAGAATGAAAACCCCCATCATCCTCAGTTATAGTACAGGTATGGGATCCATTACCCAAAAACCTGTTATCCAGAAAAGCTTTGAATTATGAGAAAGTCATCTCCCATAGACTCCATTTTAATCAAACAATGCAAAATTTTAGTATTGTAGTATTTTTTGTTCTCTGTAATAATAAAACAGTAACTTGTACTTGATCCCAACTAAGATATAATTAATCCTTATTGGAAGCAACAATCAGCCTATTGGGATTATTTAAAGTGTAAATGTTTTTTTTTGTAGACTTAATGGAGATCCAAATTACACAAAGACCCCTTATCCAGAAAACCCCAGGTCCGGAGCATTCCCACAACTGTACCTGAAAAAATGCTAAAAAAAAAAAAAAAAAAAAAAAAAAATCGGATTTTGTTGTGTTTCGATCCCTAGCAGGTTTATTGCATTACAAAGTTCTTAACTGCCATCTAGTGGACAACACAAGACTGTGCACATT
Organism: Xenopus petersii; assembly: GCA_038501925.1. Classification (NCBI taxonomy): domain Eukaryota; kingdom Metazoa; phylum Chordata; class Amphibia; order Anura; family Pipidae; genus Xenopus; species Xenopus petersii. The sequence goes on from CM076679.1 coordinate 15,452,631, forward strand.
AAATTTAAGACGGACACTTATTGTGAAAAATCTATATCCTTTAGATATTAAATATGAATATTAAAGTGAGACCTATGAAGCCGACATTAGTGGAATCGTCAAAGCATTTGTCCCTAATTAAAAACTTCCCTAACTTCCCTAATTAAAAAATGAACACAAGAGATAATAATGGGAAAAAGCAATGTAAAAATGTTATTCACTTTTATATGTTAATTTTAGTTTCTTCCAATTCCTTGACCTGTATAACTAACCATAGAACACTTTGAAGATGTTTGAGTAGCTGCAAGTTATCAGAGCATGTGTAGTGAATCAGCAGAAAAGAAGATGGGGAGCTACTGGGGCATCTTTGGAGAAACAGATCTTTACTGCTAAAGGGTTGTGGTTGCCTTGGGCTGGTACAGAAGCTGAAAACATAATGTACAACATTTCTAGCTACTTCATCAGTTAAGCTTTAGTCTTCCTTTAATGGCTGCTGGAGGGAAGCAGGTTGAACACAGTGTTGTCACCTGGTCAGTATTCTACCAGCCTGGCTTGTAAAAATGATGCTTGGTGGCAATTTTATTAATAGGGCAGAACCCTAGTTGGCATATACTGAAAATACAAAACAACCAGTACACAACAATTTACTTTGTGCTTCTTCTTATATAGATGTGCCTCACTCTGGCCAGTCTAAGTGGCCCCTTTCCTGCTGGGGCCCAGGCTAAATGGTCTCTCTCCCCAACCCTAAAGTAGACCCAGTAGACAGGGTCCATGTTGGAAGATCTGTTTGGGTATGAAATTTATCTGGGCTTAATGGTACCAAGAACTAGAATCCTGCTCATTCCGGGCACCCTGCGGAATGAGGGGAGGATTTTCAGGTGCAGGTATAGATGCGGGTCTGCGGGTCTCAGGTCTGCGGATCACTGGTCGGGTTGCGGGTCTCATCTAAATTTCTTATCTTATGTAATATTGTCTATATTTTACTCCTTTTAAAGTTTTACAAAACTTGTTTCTGGCCCTAATGAAATAATATAGAATAGTAAGTAGATATAAAAGACTAGGAGAATAAGGAGGTTGGGTGAGGAGAGGAGGAATAATAGTTTGGAACGTGGGCCCACATCTAAGGTTTTCTGGTGGGCCCCTGGCATCCCAATTCGGCACTGGGTTTATGCCCAAATAGATATTGCCTCTATATCTGCAAATATTTGGCAGAAAATGAGCTGTCTAAGAAAAAATATCTGTTTAAAAAGTGCTTATTTTGTGCAAAAAACAAAAAAACGACACAGAGAATTTACTGTTTATAAGTAGGGATCTTATTTTAGCTGAAATGGGCTCATTCATGGCTGCTGCTACTTTATCCACAGACCATCTTGTTTCATTGTAACTCGGAATGCACAAGATCAGGCCGGCCGGTTGCAGTGGATTTGGCAGCAAATCATGGGAAGCTTTTAATTAAGGATGTGAGTGAGATTGGCCAGTAAACAATACTATATATGAGGGATTGGAAAAGACAAAAAGCAGGTATAATGCAGACCCGGGCCATTCCTGTATTTATCATTTCCTAAATGAAGCTCATGAAATGGTTCTCCTTGAAGATGAGAAGTGCTCATTTCCCCGACTTGGATAAACACGAGCAGCTCCAGACTCCTCTTTGTGGTGACAAATTGCTTCCCATATGTCAACACAAAGGAAGTTGTTCTTCATGAATAGTCTAAATCTGCCTCCTCTGACATATCCTGTAAATGCTGTCGCTGCTTTGCTCTTCCCAGCCTCTAATTCACTCATTCTCAGCATGTCCTGTGGGACCAGACTTTCCCCTCGCTGCTCTCTCTCTCTCTCCTCTCTCTCTCTCTCTCTCTAACACACAAGGTCACATATCAGCACTGTAGATTTGGGATAACAAATCCTGCCTGACTTATGGCACAGTTTATAAAGGATATGCTCAGAGGCCGCCGCTGTAAGGAAAAACAGAGCGAGCAGAGGGAAGCCATTACCCCCATTCTGAGCAGAGAATGTCCCTGGCAAATCTACAAATAACATATAATTAAATTGTGTAATTATTTTTATTTGCTTGCCCTTTCCTCAAGGATGTTCAACCTGCGCCCCTGCAACTCTGTTAAGCATTTGTTATGCGGATGACGTTTTAGCCTATGTTGGTTTAAGGTTAGGCCCCCTAATTTATGTTTTTTCCATGTTAGGCACAAGAGGCACGTACCTAGGGAGGGCGCACAAGCACCTGTTCTAGTCTGCGCGTGAACATGAGCACCAGGGGGCGAGGGATAGCCTAGGGCACCCGGCTGTTCTAGCCCAGCACTGGCTTTATTTAAAGGGATACTGTCATGGGAAAATGTATTTTTTTCAAATGCATCAGTTAATAGTGCTGATTCCGCAGAATTTTGCACTGAAATCTGTTTCTCAAAAGATCAAACAGATTTTTTATATTTACTTTTGAAATCTGAAATGGGGCTTCTCCCCCGGCAGCCCATCTGCAGAACAACGGGAAGGTAATCAGATAGCAGCTCCCTGACCAAGATAACAGCCCCCTGGTAGAGCTATGAACAGCACTCAATAGTAAAAATTCAGGTCCCACTGAGACACATGGAGTAGAAGAAACAACAGTCTGCCAGAAAGCAGTTCCATCCTAGTGCTGGCTCTTTCTGAAAGCACATGACCAAGCAAAATGACCTGAGATGGCGCCTACACACCAATATTACAACTAAAAAATAGTTAATAGTTAAAAAATAGTAGAAAATAGTCAGGAATGAAATTTTATATTGTAGAGTGAATTATTTGCAGTGTTAACAGCGTAATTTAGAAATAAAAACTACACGACAGAATCCCTTAAATTAAATGTTTTTAGTAACCTTACGGTATAATGATCCAGCTTTATAAAAGACCCTGTAATTCAGATAACGCCAGGTCCCAATTCTTATGATACAGTGCCAATATTTGCTTTTTAAAAAAAGTCTGTTGGTCTTGGCAACACTATACATGGACAGTGGACTTGGCTACAGAGTTCGGTGAATGCTTTCAGGGGGGATTTAATCTCCAGGACAGGAGGATATTAATGAAATAAAGAAAAGCAACTAAACTGATAAAGTGTGCGGAATTCTTTATCATGAAGAAAAGCAGGCCAAGTGGGACTGTTCACTTTATCAGAACGGGAACTATTTTAACCAAGATCAAGGCAATCCAGGAATCTACCCACAAACCTGAAATGGCCTCAACCCCCCAACACTTCTTGGTTGAGGCCCCTGTGGTCTGCAATATATTTTAGTATGAATAATAATATTTGCCTATGGCTACTGACTCTAGTGTGTGTGAATGTAATAGGTGTCTTACACTGTCACATTATACATTATAACCAATGTTGTAAAGGCTTCAAAACATAATATACATTGTTATTTAGTTCAGCACCTTGGAGAGCAGCTAGGCCTGTTTGAGTCACTAACTGCCACCCAGACCCTCTCTGGCAGTCTCTTCTACCCATGTTCCCTGCCCAAAACCCACAAGGCCAAATTAAGTACAGGTATGGGACCGGTTATCCAGAATCTTCGGGACCTGGGGCTTTCCAGATAACCAATCTTTCCGCAATTTGGATCTTCATACCTCATCTACTAGAAAATAATGTAAACATAGGCATATACAAATAGGCTGGTTTTGCTTCCAATAAAGATTAATTATATCTTTCAGAGAAAAAAGAAATTATTTTTAAAAATTTGGATTATTTGGATAAAATGTAGTCTATGGGAGATGGCCTTTCCGTGATTCTGAGCTTTCCGGATAATGGGTTTCCGGATAATGGATCCCATACCTGTATCTCAATGTAGAAGGTGCTTACATCTTGTTATATAACATATGGCTTTTAATATAAAAAAATCTGTAACAAATTGCTGACAATTGTTTCATATATCTTCCTATTACAAGCCCAAAGATAAGCTGTAGACTTACTCCTGATTATTTAAGATTTTCCATGAAAAAAAAAAAAACATTCCAATTATCTTGAAAGTTGAAAGATTTCATTTAATTTTTATTGGACCTTGGTACATTTATCCAGCAATGACAAAGCAAAATTCTAATTCTGCAAACCAAACACGACCTCAGCACTTAAATTAATCATTTGTTGCGGTCTGCCACAATTAAGGGGAACTTATGTAGGGATGCGTTAAATTAATATTAGATTTATAATTTTATAATACACAAGAGCAATGAATATCTTGTAAATTATATCCTTATAAACAATGACTAGTGATGTCATCAGCTATAAACGGTGACTATTGATGTCATTTTTGTCCCATGACTCACTGAAACTTGTAAATTATAATAAATAAAGTACCACTTGTTGGAAAATATGAGGATATTAGAAGTAACCTCGGAGTTCCATGACCGGTATAAAAGCACTCGGCCTTCAGCCTTATGTTTTTATATGGTCATGGAAGTCCTTGGTGACTTTTAATATCCTTATATTTTACAACAGAGGGTACTTTATTCACTATATAAAACGTGTTAGTGTAATGGGATGATAAAATCTAAATCATGACCAATATCTGTAAACCAATGAATAAACCTGGGGGTTATATATAATGGATTAAAAAATATAATGCAAAAAGTGGTGCTGCTGTGCTTTGTGCCAAATTGTGCAAGTGCAAGGAGCTGCTTTAGACCCAAAGGGGTTATGTAATTAAAGGCACTATGTTTGCCCAGGAGCAGTGACCCATAGCAACCAATCAGCAAGTAGCATTTACTGGTCAGCAGTTTAAAAGCAAACATTGGTTGCTGTGGGTTACTGCTCCTGGGCAAACTTAGTGCCTTTTATTACATATAGGGGAAAGATCTCAATGAATAAATGAATGACAGGGGCACATGTTGGATGACTGCAGTTCTAGATGACTTCTTTGTTAAAGGGCACCTGTCAGGCAAAAATATTATCCCCAACCAAATGTGGCGTAACTAGATGTTACTGGGCCCCACAGTGAATTCATTTTACAGATCCAGAATTTTTTTTTTTACCAATATATGTTGAAATTGCTCATTAATTGGGGCCTCATGGGACCCCTGTAACTCCGGGGGCCCCCCTGCAGCCATCTGTAGTCACACCCCAGTGCAGCTAATAGAGCCCTCACTCCAGTTGGGGGTAACAGTATTTTTTGTTTTTTTTTAAAAAAAAGCCTTCCAGCAGTGCTAGGACACTCATGCAAGGACAGGGCCCATGTCAGTTAGACCGCATGCGCTAATGCGCTTCTGATGTCATGCGCGTGATGAGCAAGTCACGGCACTCACTCATTATGCCCCAACATGGCTGCTCGTATCGGGAGCTCCCTCGCGGTTTGTGTGGCTTAGAGCTGGCGGGGGGCAATTTAAAAAAAGAACAAAAAACTACTGTTACCTATCAGCCCCTACCTTTGTTTGGGGATAATATTTTTGCCCAACAGGGGCCCTTTAGTCTTTAGTTCACTTCAAACGTCCTGTTTTACCACCAAAAAATCTGGTGGCATCTACTGAAGTGGCGTAACTACAGAGGAAGCAGACCCTGCAGCTGTATGGGAGCCCAGGAGGTATAGGGGCCCCACAGGGCCCTAATTGATGAGCATATATTGGTAAACAGGACAACCTCTGAATATGTTGGGGCCCAGTAACTTCTAGTTTTGCCACTGATCTAATGTACGTGTATTTTCCCTTGTCCCACTCTCTGTTTCTCTTCTATTACCAGAAGTTCCGCTTTGCCTGCTCATTCAGCGCTGCCGTTTATTTGTGACTGTGCTATACTGACCCCATTGCGTAGAGGATGTTTTTCTGGATGAAGCAAATTATAAAAAAGAAAACAAAACAAAAAGTAAAGAAAAAAAACATCTGTGTTTTATTTCTCGGATGCCCTTTGGTGAGTCACATTATTAGAAGCATAGCTTTCTATTCTGAAAAGAGGCCACTGCCAATGAAGAACCTCCTATAAAGAGCACAGCAAGAATAGGAAGGCGGGTGCTTCTGTGTCTCTTATGGAGCTAAATATATTTTGTTCCCATCACTAGTGATATAAACGTATATCAAACAGATAAACAAACAAACAAGAGCAAACATCTGTCTCCCATCCTTTCTGGCGAGGGAAGAAAATACTGATAATAAGTTACTTCCACAAACATGAAAATAATCCACAAATAGACAGGTCTCTGCAAGGCCAGATAAATCACTATTAGGCCTCATTTGTTTGAAATACAAAGTTGTTTAATACAAATACAGGTTTGGGATCCGTTATCCAGAAAGCTCTGAATTATGGAAGGGCCGTCTCCCATAGACTCCATTTTATCCAAATAATCCATAAAATGATTTCCTTTTTCTCTGTAATAATAAAACAGTAGCTTGTACTTGATCCCAACTAAGATATAATTAATCCTTATTGGAAGCAAAACCAGCCTATTGGGTTTATTTAATGTTTACATGATTTTCTAGTAGATTTAAGTGACAATGGAAACAAGAGGGGAATGGTTAAAAACTGTTTTTTAAACACATACTGTTGTACTTTCTTGGGTTGTGAGGCCATTGAATGCAGGAAACATATTTTTCGTATGCCTTAAAAGGAAGCCCTAGAAACCAGCTGAGCATCATCATCATATCACCATAAATAACAGATGATTTTTTTTATTGTTCTTTACAGAGAATGGACATCCAAAAGCAAGCAGAAAAGAATATTCTGGACCTCACCTTCTTTTCATGAATGCATGGAAATGCTGGAAAGCCCTAAGCTAAGAGCACATGCCAAGACATGGACTTTGGACACATTACCACCCTTCTGAGCCTATTAATACTTTACTGGAAAGTCATACTATGACTTCACTTTGATTGGGTCTTTGCAGTATTCATGATTAATGATGGGCGAATTTATTTGCAAATTTGCGGCAAATTTTTTTTCGCCCATTTCTCGAATTTCACGGCAAAGCAAAACGGTACAATTTTGCCCATCACTATTCATGATACTATCTGGTGAATGGCAATGCCTACAGTGTTGGACTGGCCCACCGGGATACCAGGAAAACTCCCGGTGGACCCAGGTGTCAGTGGGCCCTCTTGCTCCACTTAGCCTATTTCATGGTCATTCCCTATTTCTTTATGGGAAAAAAGAGGCTTAAAGGAGAACTAAACCCTAAAAATAAATATGGCTCAAAATGTCATATTTTATATAGTGAACTTATTGCACGAGGCTAAAGATTCAGCTTGTCAATAGCAGCAATGATCCAGGACTTCAAACTTGTCACAGGGGGTCACCATCTTGGAAAGTGTCTGTGACACTCACATGCTCAGTGGGCTCTGAGCAGCTGTTGAGAAGCTAAGCTTAGGGCTCGTCACCAATTATCCAGCAGAAAATGAGCTTCCCTTGTAATGTAAGCTGATGCTACAGGGCTGATTATTAAATTCTGATGCTAATTGCACTGGTTTCTGTGCTGCCATGTAGTAATTATCTGTATTAATTACTAATCAGCCTTATAGTGTGACATTTCTATTCTATGTGTACTGTATATTGTGAGTGGGTCCCTAAGCTCAGTAAGTGACAGCAGCACAGAGCATGTGCAGTGAATCAGCAGAAAAGAAGATGGGGAGCTACTGGGGCATCTTTGGAGACACAGATCTTTACTGCTAAAGGGCTGTGGTTGCCTTGGGCTGGTACAGAAGCCCGAAACATAATGTACAACATTTCTAGCTACTTCTTTAGTTAATCTTTAGTTCTCCTTCAAAGGGCACCTGTTGGGTAAAAATATTATCCCCAACCAAAGGTGTGGGCTAATAGAGCCCTCATTCCGGTTGGGGATAACAGTAGTTTTTTTTTTAAAAAAAAGATGCCCCCGCCAGCACTACGCTACGCGCAACTCCCAGTGCGAGCAGCCATGTTGTGTCACTCGCATGTGCATAACGTCAATGTGATGTCTATTGCATGCGCATAACGAGCAATTTGGGGCACATTTTCATTATGCGCATTCAAGTGACAACATGGCTGCTCACCCCGGGAGCTGTGGGTAGTGTAGCGCTGGCGGGGGGCATTTTTTTAATAAAAAAAACTACGGTTATCCCCAACCGGAATGCGGGCTCTATTAGCCCACACCTTTGGTTGGGGATAACAGTTTTACCCAACAGGTGCCCTTTAATAATGGAAGAAAATAGTAAGTAAATATAAAATAGACTAGGAGAATAAAGAGTTTGAGTGAGGAGGAATAATAGTTTGTAAACTGGGCCCATAGTCTAAGGTTTTCTTGTGGGCCCCTGGTGCGTCACTGGATGCCTATATGATTGGCATGTTGAGGACATGTTGACCATAATTCTACATTGGGCTACAATGTCTGTTATCTTATGAAGAAAAATAATAGCTCAATGTCACTGATATAAAACCCATGGCATGTCCATGAATGGGCTATAACTACCTGTCTAGAAGAGGTAAAACACATGAACCTATATAGAATGAGACTCTCCAAACGGATTTGCTTCGAGATGTTTGTATCTACAAGAGCTAAACAATCCTTGCGGAGCCGAGGAGACTGAGCTGGGTAAATCTAACAGACCCTCTCTCTCCACAGCTACTGCCTCTAATGTATCTATGGTTATCCACACAGACAGACATTCTTCCTACATAAACATACCATAAAAATTCTAACGGTACCACATTCGTTTATACTATATACATAAGGTGGCAAACTGGCAGCTTGCACACGTAAAGTTTGGGGGAATTAGTCAATGGTGGGCAGGCAGCATAGGACAAAGGAGCAGAAAGACAGGGACACACAAGCTTCTTTAAGGAAAACAGCAGTTTTTTCCCCACTTTTAAGGGTCAGGCCACACTGGGCGTTTTGTGGAGATTTGGTCGCCTGTCAACTAATCGCCTAGTTTTTGCAGCGACCAATCTCCCCAAACGCCTTCCCTCACTCTGCGCCGGCTAAAATGAAAAAACGCTGTCGCTAATCACACGTGGCAATTAGTTTTCCGAAGCTTCCTCAACAACCGCGTGTGATTAGCGAAGGTTTTTTTTTCATTTTAGCCAGCGCAGAGTAAGGGAATGAGTTTGGGGAGATTGGTTGCGCACAAAAACGAGGCGATTAGTCGCCAGGCAACCAAATCTCCCCAAAATGCCCAGTGTGGGCTGACCCTAAACAAACACAGTCAATTATGCACAGGGGTGATCATTGTGGCAAACAAACAAATCACTGGGCACTACCTTCAAACTTTGGAGCAGTCCCTGACTAGGCTGGGCCCCTTGTTGTCTACCCGCAAACAAAACAATGTTGTGGCTCACCCCTGTACTCACAGGACTCCTTCCTGGTGGTAATTGTTCAGCCTCCTGGCACAACTTTGTCAGGGTCACAGGCTCCCTCTGCTTCATGCAGTATCATGCGGCACTCCCAGCTCCTCTGTAAGTTCCTAACACAGCCAGGTCTTCTACCTGCGGTATCCTGCTGAGAGACCAACTCTCCCATTCTAATTAACTTTAAATAGCCTTTCCACAGGACAGCTTTCCTGTGGAAGGTGAACAATGTCTGGACTGGATCTGTGGAATGGAGTCCCTGGCTACTAAAGTCTTTAAACAGAGCACTGATTCTCTGTTTCATAACTCCCTTCTTGGAGCCTCTCTCAGTCCTTGGGGAGAAAGTAAAGGCTAGAGCAGTGATCCCCAACCAGTAGCTCGTGAGCACCATGTTGCTCTCCAACCCCTTGGATGTTGCTCCCAGTGGCCTCAAACCAGGTGCACTGTCAAACAGAGTCTCGATGTAGGTTGACAATCCACATAGGGGCTACCAAATGTCCAATCACAGCACTTATTTGGCACCCAGGAACATTTTTCATGCTCATGTTGCTCCTCAACTCCTTTTACTTCTGAATGTTGCTCACGGGTTTAAAAGGTTGGGGATCCCTGGGCTAGAGTGACCTTTTTCCTCCTTTTCCTTGTCACTCTACCACAATACATACATACATACAGAGTTTACTGCTTCCAAACAAACATGATGTATCATTCACTACCAACATTTACTCCATTATTTATGCAAATTTGCACCTGACCCATGTCAACCAATTGAACCCAACCTTTATTGTTGTTCCTGCAGGCTTAATTTGTTTGTTCCTAAAGGTGCCTTTGGGATTATAAGAGTCCAATTTATTCAAAATGATATTGCAGCCCCCTTGGGAAGCTCATCTTGCTTTTTCAGTCCGTGCTTCCCATGAGCTAATGTATACAGCACGAAAATTAAAACCAGCCAACCAAAGAGATGAAAATAACACGGCAAGCTGTTCTGTCTTCCCAATGCCATGTCAGATGATAAACACTACAGTGACTGGTTAGAATTTTAGTTAATGTCACAAGCACAAACCTAATCTCCTTAAATTCTCTTGGATACAGGCCGTCTGGCCCCACAGATTTACCCTTTTTTAATTTAGAGTGTTCCACTAGAAGATCTTCCTTCACTGTACAGTAACAGATTTTGCTTTACTATCATCGGCTTTCTTCAGTATCAGGAAACATGAAAGACACAAAATCATTGTTTTCACATGAATCCATGACCCGTTGTAAAACATTGTGGATTATTCAAAGCTGACTGTCTACCTCAGTGTGCCAATACTTTCTACCAAGGCTATAGGTGCACATGCTGAAGGCTCCAGCTGTTGTCAGCAGGACCGCCATCAGAAATCGCAGGGCCCCATACCACAAAATTTCCTGGGCCCCCTGGGCTGCGCCCACCGCAAGCCCCACCACACAGGGCCCCCCTATTAAAAAATATTGGTGGCTAGGACCCCACATGAGTAAAAAAAATTGGTGGCCAAAATTGGTGGCCAGGCCCCCCCCACATTATAAGATGTCAGCAGCTCTCAGAAAGATGGGGGCCCGGCTAATCAAGTAAGTGTGGCATGGCCGGGGACCCCCTTACCCTCGGGGCCCCCTACAACTCTCCCCCTGTCCCCCCCTGATGGCTGCCCTGGTTGTCAGCCTGTGTATTTTTGCAGATGAGAGAAGCAGATCTGCTTTGTGATCCTGCTCCATTGATTTCAATCCGATCAGCCTGTGTGAAGTCACACACAGCGTAGCTGAAGCAAAGGTCAGCCCAAATACACAAACAAGACCCCGATAGCGTTTTATTTTTTAAAAAGAAATCAAATATCTTTAAAAGGCGTCCAGAGGCATAAAACTGCTAGAGAGATTTCCCTCATTTTTTATTTAACCTCATTTTACCCAAAAAAATCAGCTCCCACATGGCTTCACTGAGCCACCATCACAAAGTGCGGTTCATTCTCAAGCTACTATAATAGACTAGTGATGGGTGAAAATTGGGGAAACGCATTGAAGTCAATGGGCGTCAAATTAATTTTGACGCACGTCAATTTTGATGCGAGCCACAATTTTTATATGAGTGACTATTTGATCCAAATGCATTATAGTCAATGGGCGTGCAAATAATTTTGACGCGCGACAATTTTTTTTGATGCAGAGGATTTGTCGCCACAGTTTTGCGAATTCAATCGCTTGCATCGAAATGTGAAAAATTTCCGCAAATTTGTTTCTGGCGAATTTATTCGCCCATCACTATAATAGACATAGATAAAGGAATCTATGATCCCAGCAAATACATTTACATATAATTATATATATTAATAATGAAATAATTACTTAAAACCAATGTGGAATTAAATAATAATGGCAAAATAACTCAATTCTAAGACTTAAAATTGCCCACATGTTAAAATAATTTAAGACCAGGGCAATATTTAGTCCATTTGGTTGTAATCTGTTCAATATGATACTACAGGATAGTGATGTGCAGTTCGGGTTTTCCCCGACCTGCACCCGACCCTAACCCGTCCTCCCTCAGCCTGCGCCTGCCCGCATCCAACTTCCGGGTTCCTTTTATAGACCCGCACTGCCAGTGAGCAGCTGGGCAGTTATAAAGCCGCAAGCTGGAAGTCACCCGCTGAAGAGGAGTGCGAGGTCGGCCCGAAACCGCCGACCCGCATATCACTACTACAGGAATTCTCTTCTTTTTAAAATTAAGGTTCTAAGTAATGGTATACTATGGTAATGGAGTCCTACGCGAAACCAATTTCTAAGACCCGGACCCATCTCGAACCCGCAACCCGCAGCCCACAACCCGAACCGCAACACGTATATTTACCTACTTTAATCCGCTACCCGACCCGGACCCGAACTACCTTATCTGCAAACCAACCCGCAACCCACCGACCACCATCAAACAGGAAGTGATGTTGCTGCAAACCAGAAGTGATGTAATCAAAAGTGGGCGGAGACAGAAATATGTTTTGTAAAACCTGACCTGCGACCCGCAGACCCACATCTGTACCCGCACCTAAAAATCCTCCCCTCATTCCGCAGGGTGCCCGCTTTTTTTTGGGTAACCCCCAGGCAATCTACTAGTCCCTGGATGCCGGCATCAAAAATGAGACGCTGGTGCTGTTTCGCTAATTTTTCGCCGTTTTGCGGGAAATTCACGAATTTTTCAGCAAATCGAAACACCGAAAATTCGCCCATCACTAGTACTATGAGCTGTTTTACATAAACCTGTATTCCCTCACTTGCTAAACACTAGGGATGCACCGAATCCACTTTTTTGGATTCGGCCGAATCCTTCGTGAAAGATTCGGCCGAATACCGAACCGAATCCGAACCCTAATTTGCATATGCAAATTAGGGGCAGGAAGGGGAAAACATTTTTTACTTCCTTGTTCTCTGACAAAAAGTCACGCAATTTCCCTCCCCGCTCCTAATTTGCATATGCAAATTAGGATTCGGATTCGGTTCGGCCGGGTAGAAGGATTCAGCCGAATCCGAATCCTGCTGAAAAAGGCAGAATCCTGGCCGAATCCCGAACCGAATCCTGGATTCGGTGCATCCCTACTAAACACCATCCAACCCCTTCTTAAATCTATCTAATGTATCAGCCAGTACCACTGATTCAGGGAGACAATTCCACATCTTTACAACTCTCATTGTAAAACATATATATTTTATAATAGGGTTACTTTATTCCATGTACAGAATCTCAGGACATATGCAATATATAATAAAATATAAAAAAAAATCACTTCGTAAAAATGGTAAGATTTTTAAATTGAAACAGCTCCCACCTAAATACAAGCATAACCTGCACTTGTCTGCCTTTGAGAAAAGAATAATGTTTTACCTTGTGGGCAGTTCCTTTTGTCTTATGTTATAAATGAGTTCTAATTGAGTATTGAATATTGTTCTCATTGAACTGAATATTGTTTTGACAAATTTCAGTGTTTTTGATCGACATATCATATTTGCCAAACTTTATTATTAGGGGCAGATTTACATAGGGTCGAATATCGACTGCCCTCGATATTCGACTGCCGAATGTAATCCGAATGTAATCCTATCATAATCGAAGGATTTACCGCAAATAGTTTAATCGAACGAAAAATTGTTCGATCGAACGATTAAATCCTTCGAACCGTTCGATTTGAAGGATTTTAATCCATCAATCGAACGATTTTCCTTCAACCAAAAAATTGCCAGGAAGCCTATGGGGACCTTCCCCATAGGCTAACATTGCACCTTGGTAGGTTTTAGGTGGCGAAGTAGGGGGGTCAAAGTTTTTTTTAAAGAGACAGTACTTCGATGATCGAATGGACGAATATTCGAACGATTTTTAGTTCGAATAGTTCGATTCGAAGTCATAGTCGTAGTCGAAGGTCAAAGTAGCCAATTCGATGGTCGAAGTAGCCAAAAAAACGATTCTATTCCATCACTCGAGCTAAGTAAATGGGCCCCTTAATGTATATATGTATGTGCTATTCAATAACAGCTAGCACGCTGATGTTCTTACCTATAATCTTCCCCTGTGCCTTCCTGATGCTATCAATCTAGGGAAATATATTATCTATAGGGATGTCAATGCTCTTCGTTCGCCTCAGCAAATACTGAGTCGTTCCTTATTTCCACCCTTTATTTCACTTATCTACTCTGCTACTGATGTTGTTTAAACCCATGGAGCCCCTTAAATCCCGTGGCAATCCACTTAACCCTTGCTGTCTACCCTAGGTTCTGCTTACCATGAAGAGACGTATCGAAATTCCAAAAGGCAAATTCACTAAAGGACGAATTCTCGCCAGTGAGGGTTCTGCCACACTTCGCCAGGTGCTAATTCGATATCACTACGTCATTACGCCAGCGCACATGCGCCTTTAAAGGGATACTGTCGCAGGAAAAAACATTATTTTCAAAATGAATCAGTTAATAGTGCTGCTCCAGCAGAATTCTGCACTGAAATCTATTTCACAAAAGAGCAAATAGATTTTTTTATATTCAATTTTGAAATCTGACATGGGGCTAGACATATTGTCAATTTCCCAGCTGCCCCAAGTCATGTGACTTGTGCTCTGATAAACTTCAATCACTCTTTACTGCTGTACTGCAAGTTGGAGTGATATCACCCCCTCCCTTCCCCCCCCCCCCAGCAGCCAAACAAAAGAACAATGGGAAGGTAACCAGATAACAGCTCCCTAACACAAGATAACAGCTGCCTGGTAGATCAAAGAACAACACTCAATTGTAAAAACCCATGTCCCACTGAGACACATTCAGTTACATTGAGAAGGAAAAACAGCAGCCTTCCAGAAAACATTTCTCTCCTAAAGTGCAGGCACAAGTCACATGACCAGGGGCAGCTGGGAAATTGACAAAATGTCTAGCCCCATGTCAGATTTCAAAATTGAATATAAAAAAATCTGTTTGCTCTTTTGAGAAATGGATTTCAGTGCAGAATTCTGCTGGAGTAGCACTATTAACTGATGTGAAAACATGTTTTCCGATGATCCCTTTAAATACAGAAGAGGCACGCCGTGTGCACCCTAGTCACCGGCGCGTAATGAAGAGGAGTGGCGAGGCGGGTGTCCCGGCCACACCACTGGACCACCAGGGCAAGACAAGGCAAGGAAAGGAGGCTAGAGCAGGAACCCTTAGCTAAGGATAATGCTAGTTTTGGGAAGCCAATGCTCAGGCGAGGAGTGTTTGGAGGGCTGGCCTTAAATAGGGCAGAGACAGCCCTTAGTGGCTGATTGCAAACCAATCAGACGGCTGCTGGGCTAGGGCTGCAAAGGCCAGGTAACATATAGTGACCCTGCAAGCTGCTCACCTGACCCAGAGGTCAAGGGGCAGTGCCAGAAACCCAAAAGTCCCTGACTCGAATCCCAGCAGAGCTTGACAGACAATTTCTAGCGAATTTTCGCTAGTGACATCCACTTCACCCTTTAGTAAATCTGTCCCCAAGTGTGGTGCAATAGAAATATTTAAATATGAATATCAGCTATGTTAAAGGAGACTTGTTCAGAACATTTTACCAGGCTGGTCTGTTTCATTTCCTGAAAACATGGCAGCTGAAGCAAATCGAATTTTACAACAGTATTTGCATTTGAAAAGGGTCTTGGCTGTTCATGGTACAGGATGATTACACAGACACACATTGTAACATCACTTCCAGATTTTCCTTTGTTCTCTGTCACTAAAACATTATGTTCTGTGACAAGGTTCCATTAGGACCTCATCCAAACCAAGGTCGTGAACTGTACCTTAAACAAAGATTTTCAAGTATTTGGCTGTACAAATCTGTAGCACCCCAGCACCCTGCCAGGCAGAACATGATTATGTAATAAATATATCTGCGTAGGAATTTTGCAGGAGGACGGGAGGCTGCGGATAGTTTGGGGGAATTTGATTTCACCAAAAAAGGAAACTCAGCATTTAAGGTATTACGTTTGTTTATAATATGAACAAGATTTATGGAGAGCCACATTGCAAGAGAAAAACACATTTCAAAGCTTCAGATTCAATAGAAAATCCAGCTGACATTTGAGGCTTTAATCATTCTTAAACAAATGTGTTAAAAAGTGACTTCATTTTTACGCTTTAAGAAACATTTTATGAGAAATATTTATTTAAGGGATAATCTCAATAAGAATTCACTGCTGGGTAACAGGGGAAAAAAAGGAGCAATGTTCTCGACTGCATGTGGCATTAGCTGACCTTCTGTAGGGTCTTCTTTATGATCAGGGGGCGCTGCTGCTATGAGGTCAGTTGAGAAACTTGTCAAAAATATCTTCAGAGGGGCCTGGCATGCTCCGTCCCCATCCTCCCGCCAACTTCTGTCCCACCTCCACCCTCCCACACCCTGCCTCTGTCCTGCCCACTTCCCACCCCAACTCCGCCCACTCCTGCTCAAATCCGCCCACTCCTGCCCGACTTGTGTCCCCCTTCCTCGCAGCAGATAACATAGCAGCTGGGGAGGAGGTTTTTTTTTTATCAGCTATAAAGGAAGCAGATCTCACAGTTCAGGCTCCCTATTCCCCAGACCCCCCTGTGACTGCAGGGGTCGGCTTCCGCTATAATTACGCCACTGCCCAGGTGTCAGCAGAATAACCAGGAAATACAAAAATATACAAAAATTACAAAAATGAAAGTGAGCCCAATGCGTTTCAACCATATTGGTCTTCCTCAGGGGCACAAATAACAAAAAAAAACAAAGAAAAAAGCCCTTTTTTCTTTGTTTGGTTTTGTTTGTAATTTTTGTATATTTTTTGTCTTTTGTAATAAATATATGGTTTAATTTTTCTAAATTGAGCGTGCAATCCTTTCCAGATTTTCTATATGTGCAATTTGGAGACCCACGTTGGGAGTCTCCCTTTGGATTAGCAACTCGTATTATATTATATATTTTTAAGGGTGTGCACTCTCTTCTCTGATTTTAAATAACATGGGGCAGTAACTTTAAGGGGCAGATTTACCAAAGGTCGAGGTGAATTTTCAAATTAAAAAAAAAATCATATTTCAAGCTATTTTTTGTGACTAGAGAATAGTCAAATATAAAAATATATCATGTACTGTCTCTTTAAAGACAGTAGATTCGTCCATTCGCCATCTAAAACCTGCCGAATTGCTGTTTTAGCCTATGGGGGGACCTCCTAGAACCTATGTGGAGTCAAAGTATAAGGTCAAAGTATTTTTTGAGAAAAACTTGAAATTGAATTTGATTCCTTCGATTCGTACGATTCGAATTCGGCCAAACACAGACCTATTCGATCGAAAACGGACCTATTCGACCAAAAAAAACTTTGACCTTATTTCAGTTGGTCTTTTTGAATTCCAATTTCGAAGTTTTTTAAATTCGAAATTCGACCCTTGATAAATATGCCCCTAAGAGCCGCATATCTGGCCATAGAATTGGATCTTCAGCTCTTCTGGTGCAGAGAGTGCACTAGCCATGCGGCCTGTTTAAGATAATACGATAGCGGAACTTCATTGATAATAAAAATGTTTTGAAATGATCTGACTTTCAGGTTATCCCCATTTCCCCACTTTCCAATATCCATTCATTAAAAATGTCAGTGCTTTTTAAGTTATTCGTAAAAACAACTGAAAGCATCATTTGCTTAACTCCTGGTTGTTACTTTTTAACCAATCTTGATTTATATTATTTTAAAAGTCAAAAAGAGCCAGCAGGGCAGAAAATAAAAAAGTACTAGGGATGTGCGGGTCGGTTTTCACCTGACCCTATCCCGCCCTCCCTCAGCCCACGCCCGCTCGCATCCGACTTCCGGGTTCCTTTTATAGACCTGTGCTGCCCGCCCCACCAATGACATCACAAAAGGGGCGGGGCGAGCAGGCCATGGCTATAAAGCCGGAAGCCAGCATTTGAAGGTTGTGTGTGGGGAGATTAGGAGAAGAGCTCAACCTGCACCCGCTCACAACCCATGAAGAGAGCGTGGGATTGGGGACATGGCAATTAGTGATGTGCGGGCCGGCCCGATACCAGCAGGTTCGGGCCAACCTCGCACTACTCTTAGTGGGTGGCGGGTGGGTGCAGGTTGAGCACTTCTCCTTCTCTTCCCGCTCACCACCTTCAAATGCTGGCTTCCGAGTTCTGGCTTTATAGCCGCACGCCTGCTCACTCCGCCCCTTTTGTGACATCATCGGCGGGGCGGGTCAGTGTGGGTCTATAAAAGGAAACCGGAAGTCGGATGTGGGCGGGGACGCGGGTCCTGGTCGGGTGCTTGTCAGGTTTTGCCCAACACACACATCACTAGTGGTGATCAACGATTGGCTGATCGCCATGTCATTATTTTCAGTGTCCTGTCTGGATTTAATAATTTGGAAATCTGGACAGAAATGTTTCACCTGAACAGCCCTTCCTGGGCTGTCCAGGTGAAATCCGGACAGGTGACAACCATATACTTGATACAAACTAAGAAGATA
Source organism: Xenopus petersii (assembly GCA_038501925.1). Lineage (NCBI taxonomy): Eukaryota > Metazoa > Chordata > Amphibia > Anura > Pipidae > Xenopus > Xenopus petersii. The sequence continues at coordinate 15,470,857 of CM076679.1, forward strand.
TCATGAACCTTTAGTGGAGGTAAAATCAGCCTATTGGGTATATTTAATGTTTACACGATTTTCTAGTAGTATTAAGGTATGAAGATCCAAATTATAGAAAGATCCATTATACAGAAAGCACCAGGTCCCGAGCATTCTGGATAATTGATTCCATACCTGTACTAGTTTTTGAGTGGCTCACTTCATTCATTTTGGGGGAAGATGCTGAAGGCGAAGATAATGGGGCTAAGATTCGAAGTTGCGCCAGGCGCAACTTCGCCGCGCTTCGCCGCACTTCGCCAGGCGTATTTTCGCCAGCGCTCCACAAATTCACTAAAATCCGAAGTTGCGCACAGGGGTAGCACAAGTTTGCGAAGTTGCGCTAGCGTTAATTCGCCAAGCGAAGCGAAGTTTCGATGGTTCATTTGCATACGGCGCCAAATTCAAATTTCAATGGAGGAACACGTATCAGCACTACAAGTGCCTAGAAAACCTTCAAATCAGCAAATAAAAATTTTATTTTGCCCTACACGTGTGCCCACTGTCTTGGTAAGTTGCCATGAGTCAGGAAATGTAGGGGGGAAGGAGGGGAGCCCCAAAAATATTTTCGATCTTTTTCAGCCTATCACCCATCATGTAGAAAACACGCCAGCGTTTTTTGGGACTCTGAAAAACATTTGACTTTTTTTGAAACAATCCCTATCTACTCTATTGCGCTTCGCCAGGTTTGAGGTGGCGAAGGAAGTCTAGCGTAAAAGGTAGCGTTCAGTACACTGCGCAAGTTAGTGAATTTGCATAGTTACGTCGCTAGCGAAAATTCGCCTGGCGTAAGGGTGCGAAGTAACACTAGCGAAACTACGCCAGCGTTCGTTAGTGAATTTGCGCAGTAACGAAAAATGCCAAACGCTAGCGAATTAACGCTAGCGTTCGGCGCTTAGGGAATTTGTGCCAATGTGTTTTGGCACATAGTGTGAGATGTGGAGCAAGGCTCTGCACTGGCAGCATTCATGGTTCATGGTCAGTGTTGTGAGGCTTCCATGGTTTGATATTAATAGTTACATACCCAGTGGTGCAGCTGCATCGTTGGGTAACAATACACATTTAGAAATACGTCCCTGATGCTCAAGGACGTCCTTGGTCTCCATAGTTTTATTGCTCATCGGATGATTATTTTTGCCTTGAAACAGTCAGCTATTTATACAGTTAAACAGAAAAAAAGGAATTAAACAGCATTGTTTCATTGGCTCAAATGACTGTAATTCTCCCGTGCTCTATGTTAATCAATGGATGACATGAGTGTACATTGATAGATAATTGAATCATCCCACATCTCATTCTCATTTAGCCATTGTCAAAACTGCATTTTCAAAAATATAGAAATATGTCTGTGTAAATGCAAACCATTTTAATTTCAGGCTGTTGGTCCTTTAAAGTAGGTTGGGTGGCTTTAAATATTCCATCCTCCAAAGTTTCTGTGAAACCATACACTACAAAGATTCTATCTCGGAGGAATAAGCAGAAGAATTATTTTGTTGTACAGGTATGGGACCTGGGTTTTTTTCCAGATAAGGGATCTTTCTGTAATTTGGCTCTTCATACCTTAATTATACTAGAAAATCATGTAAACATTAAATAAACCCAATAGGCTGGTTTTGCTTCCAATAAGGATTAATTATATCTTAGTTGGGATCAAGTACAAGCTACTGTTTTATTATTACAGAGAAAAAGGAAATCATTTTTAAAAAACTGGATTATTTGGATAAAATGAGGTCCATGGGAGACAGCCTTTCTGTAATTTGGAGCTTTCTGGATAATGGGTTTCCGGATAACGGATCCCACACCTGTTTTGTAGTGATGAATTTACTGTTTAGGTACCAGCTATTATATCAGCCGTTTGTCCATAATAGAAATGTCCTCCCCAGAACTAATGGTATGCTGCAGAACTATGCGCCCCTGCAAGTGAGAATCCCACCCAGGTTTTCAATTTACTTCCAGTTATCCAGTACATTTTTTACCATATCAGCACTGATAAAATGGTAGAAAATAGAATTACCAAAATTGATGTAACTGCTATTTTTACTGTTTTAGTTATTTTAATTTTGATAAAAGAAGCTCCAAACTCCATGGAATTCGTAAGAATAAACATGTTTCTGTAGAATGGAGAACTAAAGCTTAACTAAAGAAGAAGATAGAAATGTTGTACATTATGTTTTGTGCTTCTGTACCAGCCCAAGGCAACCACAGCCCTTTAGCAGTAAAGATCTGTGTCTCCAAAGATGCCCCAGTAGCTCCCCATCTTCTTTTCTGCTGTTTCACTGCACATGCTCTGTGCTGCTGTCACTTACTGAGCTTAGGGACCCACTCACAATATACAGTACATATAGAATAGAAATGTCACAATATAAGGCTGATTAGTAATTAATACAGATAATTACTACATGGCAGCACAGAAACCAGTGCAATTAGCATCAGAATTTAATAATCAGCCCTGTAGCATCAGCTTATATTACAGGGGAAGCTCATTTTCTGCTGGATAATTAGTGACGAGCCCTAAGTTTAGCTTCTCAACAGCTGCTCAGAGCCCACTGAGCATGTGAGTGTCACAGACACTTTCCAAGATGGTGACCCCCTGTGACAAGTTTGAAGTCCTGGATCATTGCTGCTATTGACAAGCTGAAACTTTGGGCTGGTGCAATAATTTCAATATATAACACATGGCATTTTAAGCCATATTCATTTTTAGGTTTTAGTTCTCCTTTAAGTTCTTGCAGGGACACACCGCTGTTACATGATAGTTAATATGTGTGATCCAGTTTAATCCGTAGATTATAGAGGACTAAGATCAAATGGGGCGCTAGTCAAAGAAGAGATTTCGGGGCCCTGGGTGTAAAAGGAGCTATGCAATATGTTTGGAAGTTCGGCTGCTGTTAGCCTGGCCATTTTTGCAAGAAGTACAATCTGTAGCATGATTGGATCTGTTCCGAAAATTTAGGATGCGGACATCTTCCATTTTGATCCACAGATCAGGAAGTGTTAAAGGCTAAATCTCCCTCTCATTTTGCAAGAAGCAAAAGTGATTTGTTAAGACAGGTGCTTAATTGTTTTGGTGCTCTGGTAGTAGGCTGAATTACTGATTGGGTGCTGTGGGTAGCTTTAGCACCTATGATTGGCTGGCACCCGTAGGACCACATCTTGAATTTCAATATAGTTTAAATGCAAGTAATAAAATGCAGATGTGGTCCTATGGGTCCTATATTTTCTAGCAAACTATGAAAATATGAAGATCCAAATTACGGAAATATCTGTTATCCAGAAAACCCCAGGTCCCAAGCATTCTGGATAAGAGGTCCAATACCTGTTGAAGATCCACAACAAGTATTGGACCTATTATTCAGAATGCTTGGGACCTGGGGTTTTCTGGATAACAGATCTTTCCGTAATTTGGATCTTCATAAGTATTGGACCTCTTATCCAGAATGCTTGGGACCTGGGGTTTTCTGGATAACAGATATTTCCGTAATTTGGATCTTCATACCTTAAATTTGCTAGAAAATCATGTAAATATTAAATAAACCCAATAGGCTGGTTTTGCTTCCAAGGATTAATTATATCTTAGTTGGGATCAAATACAAGGTATGTTATCTGGAGAACCTTTATCCAGAAAGATCTGAATTACATAGTGGCTGTCTCCCATTCACTCCATTTTATCCAAATATTCCAAATTTTTTAAATGATTTCTTTTTTCTCTGTAATAATAAAACAGTAGCTTGTACTTGATCCCAACTAAGATATCATTAATCCTTACTGGAAATCAGCCTATTGGATTAATTTAATGTTTACATGATTTTCTAGCAGGGATGCACCGAACGCACTATTTTGGATTTGGCCTAACCCCCGAATCCTTTGTGAAAGATTTGGCTGAATACCGAACCAGATGGGAAGGGGAAACATCGTATACTTCCTTGTTTTGTGACAAAAAGTCATGCAATTTCCCTCCCCACCCCTAATTTGCATATGCAAACTAGGAGTTGGATTTGGTTTGGCCGGGCAGAAGGATTTGGCCAAATCTGAATCCTGCTGAAAAAGGCTGAATCCTGGCCAAATCCTAAACCGAATCCTGGATTGGGTGCATCCCTATTTTCTAGTAAACTTAAGGTATGAAGATCCAAATTACAGAAAAATCCCTTATCTGGAAAACCTGAGCTTTCTGGATAACAGGTCCCATACCTGTAATTTTATTGATGTTTGTTTTACTGCCTAATTGTTTCTGTAAATACTACTCTTTGGCAAAGTTTTGTGTTTAGTAGGTTTAGAAGCTAGAAATGGGATTTTTCTTGTAGTAGTGGAAGTCCACAAACACTGAGGATGATTTAAAAAACTCAACAAAAAACATATAGTTTTCATATGCAAATGAAAACTAAAACCAAATGAAAATGTACAAACTGTTAAGATCCACCAACTGTAGAGGGTGGTTGAAGGGGTGGTTCACCTTTAAGTAAATCGTTTCAATTGGCCTTCATTTTTTCTTTTTTATAGTTTTTGAATTACTTGCCTTCTTCTTCTGACTCTGTCCAGCTTTCAAATGGGGGTCACTGACCCCATCTAAAAAACAAATGCTCTGTAAGGCTACAAATATACAGTAAGTGCTGTTTTTTACAACTCATCTTTCTATTCAGGCCTCTCTTATTCATATTCCAGTCTCTTATTCAAATTAGTGCACGGTTGCTAGGGGAATTTGGATCCTAGTCACCAAATTGCAGAAATTGCAAACTGGAGAACTGTGGAATAAAAAGCCAAATAACTCAAATATTGCAAATAATACAAAATGAAAACCAATTGGAATTTCCAGAATATCAGTCTCGACATTATACTAAAAGTTAATTTAAACCGCTTAAATACAGTAAACCTGTTTCTCAGATATTTTTTTCCTGACAATTTAAAATGATTATTGCATCAGAAGTAGTGATGGGCAAATTTGTCCCGCTACGCCGAAAAAATTTGCGAATTTCCCGCAAAATTCGTCAAATGAAAAATTTGCCGTTAAAGTCAATGTGCGTCCGACAGTTTTGACGTGAGCGACTTTTCCGACTAAATTTTTTGATACCGGGGAATTCTCGCAGCAGTTTCTCGAAACGTGGAAATCCTCCTCGAATTTGCGGCTTAATTTATTCGGCCGTCACTGATCAGAATCGTTTGAGCGTTCTTCGATTCGAAGTTTTTTTAACTTCGACCTTCGATCTCCCAAACTCTCCCAATTGCCTCCATACAGGTTCTAGGAGGTCCCCCATAGGCTAAAACAGCACTTCGGCAGCTTTTAGGTGGCGAATGGGTGAAGTCGAAATTTTAAAGAGACAGTACTTCAAAAAAATTCGACCTTCGAATTTCGAAGTTTTTTCAAATTCGAACCAAAGTTGGACTATTCCCTAGTCGAAGTACACAGAAAAAAGCTCGAAATTCGATGTTCTTCAATTCGAAACTTCACCTCGACCTTTGATAAATCTGCCCCTAACAGTGTCAAAACAAATAATATCTTGAAATCATTAAAAATGTAAATTGAAAATACCAATTCAAATGTCAAAGGGAAGTACTTTTAAATATTAAGCTTGTTTTCTGTGCAGGTCATTTTTCAGTGCTATTATTAATGTTTGTTTGACTGTCAAGTTACGGTTCTTATAAATAAACAGATGGCTGTTATAGAATACATAATAATGCAGCATTTGGGGTTTATTTTTTATTTTTTGCAGTCAGCCCGTTTACTGGTCACTGAGGCTGCTATAGTGCTTATTACTTTCTCCACCCATGTCCTGTGCTTATTATTAAAGGAGAACTAAACCCTAAAAATGAATGTGGCTAAAAATGTTATATTTTATATAACTTATGGTCACATAACTTATTGCACGAGGCTAAAGTTTCAGCTTGTCAATAGCAGCAATGATCCAGGACTTCAAACTTGTCACAGGGGGTCACCATCTTGGAAAGTGTCTGTGACACTCACATGCTCAGTGGGCTCTGATTGGCTGTTGAGAAGCTAAGCTTAGGGCTCGCCACTAATTATCAAGAAGAAAATTAGGCTTGTCTGTAATATAAGCTGATGCTACAGGGCTGATTATTAAATTCTGATGCTAATTGCACTGGTTTCTGTGCTGCCATGTAGTAATTATCTGTATTAATTACTAATCAGCCTTATATTGTGACATTTCTATTCTATGTGTACTGTATATTGTGAGTGGGTCCCTAAGCTCAGTAAGTGACAGCAGCACAGAGCATGTGCAGTGAATCAGCAGAAAAGAAGATGGGGAGCTACTGGGGCATCTTTGGAGACACAGATCTTCCCTGCTAAAGGGCTGTGGTTGCCTTGGGCTGGTACAGAAACCCAAAACATAATGTACAACATTTCTACCTACTTCTTTAGTTAAGCTTTAGTTCTCCTTTAAAGTACTACGACAAAATAATTACACAAACCCTTTTATTCAGATAAAGGAGTGATGGATGAGTTGGTCTGATTATCTGAGTATGTTCTATGGAACCACAAAGACTAATTCATACAGTACAACAGAAATGAGCTGTACGTGGGTTTAGAAATTTGCATAGAACTGAAAGGTTTTGCACTTCCTTCCTTTTTATTTTCATTTTTAGGTGGCGACTTCCTCGGATGGTTTGTTTTCTTGGAAAAAAAAAGAAAGGTTACCTATTAGTCACTGGGAACAAGCGGAGATTTTCAAATGTAGAAGATGACTGTGGCCTATGGAATTTCGCTCCCTATGTGCTTTCATGCCTCTATCTCAGAGTAAAGAGAGTGCTTTCCCTCACCTGCATTCTTGCAATTAAAGGGGTACTTGACCTTTATTGGAAATACCACGTTAATTGCAAGAATGCACAGTGACTGAACAGTGACTGTTGCCCTGCACTGGTAAAACTATTGTGTTTACTTCACAACACACAACTATAGTTTATATAACAAGCCGCTGTGTAGCCATGGGGGCAGCCATTCAAGCACAGGATACACAGTAGATAACAGATAAGTACTACTATAGTTTATATAAACAAGCTGCTGTGTAGCCATGGGGGCAGCCATTCAAGCACAGGATACACAGTAGATAACAGATAAGTACTACTATAGTTTAGATAAACAAGCTGCTGTGTAGCCATGGGGGCAGCCATTCAAGCACAGGATACACAGTAGATAACAGATAAGTACTACTATAGTTTATATAAACAAGCTGCTGTGTAGCCATGGGGGCAGCCATTCAAGCACAGGATACACAGTAGATAACAGATAAGTACTACTATAGTTTATATAAACAAGCTGCTGTGTAGCCATGGGGGCAGCCATTCAAGCACAGGATACACAGCAGATAACAGATAAGTACTACTATAGTTTATATAAACAAGCTGCTTTCGGAGCGAAAAGTCGCCTGGCAATAGAGTGTGAACCACCACAGTCTATCTCCTTCACTAGTGAAATGACTCCATCCGCCATTAGTAAACTGGCGAATTCCCTGCAGGTAGTAACGCTGGCGAAATGTCGCCAGCGTTAGTCACTTCGCCCTTTAGTAACTCTGCCCCATCGAGTTTCTGAAGCAAACACACAAGTTGAACTAGTGCAAATGTACAGTCATTCCTTTAATACACTTTCATCTTTTGGTGCTACTGTTCCTTTAAATTAACTTTTATTATATTATAGAATGGCCAATTCTAAGCAACTTTTTAATTTGGTCGTTCGTTTTTATTTTCTGTAATTTTTTACATTTTTTGTCTTCTTTTTAGCTTTCACTAAAAATTCTGAAGCAAAAAACTATTGTTTTTAATATTAAGAAATAATGTATATAAAGTGTCCTGCCAAAGCATTTGTTTGGTGTCCTCATATTCTCAGGGCCGGATTTACATAGTGGGCGCCCCTAGGCCCACTACCGTTCATCGCCCTTGTCCCCTCGAGGGGTACAGAAGCAATGGGGATTGGCACACAGGAAATTTAAAAAATGATTGTATCTCCAGCGCATCCCCAGTGTTTTTGAACCAATGTGGGTGTGGTTGGGCAGCATGCCGCCCCCCTAAAATCCTGCCGCCCTAGGCCCGGGCCTAGGTGGCCTTTCCACAAATCCGGGCCTGCATATTCTCTTTTTGATGATTAGCCCTTCACACTTTGTACTGCCCAGTACACCCAGTTCTGTAATGGTAACAAGTCCTTGAAAGAATTTAAATACAGCTCATTTGTTTGGAGGCTTTAGATGCTTTTCAAAGGAAATTAAACCCTCCATAAAACAGTCCTATTTTGCTCCGCATTTAAAAACCCAAAAAGTTTACAGACACAAGAGAATTCATCAGTGAGAATGGTGTTTCCACAGCATAAACTTGCTGTTATCTTAAAATAGGGAAATTATTGCATGTCTCCCAACTATCCCGTTTTCTGCGGGACAGTCCCGTTTTTGACAGCTCCAGATTTCTTACTGTAACATCCGGAGTTTCTCTTTGATCCCTTGCCAGAAAAAGATACAAAGTTTCATAAACTTAATTAAAATGAGAGGCTTTTTGGCAGAGAGGCCAGAACATTAAGGGGGTCTGAGTCCAAATTTATCTCAATATTTTCTACGCTTATTTATTATTACATATTCCCGAAAAAGTTTTTCACGATTTATTCAGATTTTTCCATCCAATTTTCAAGATTTTGTTTTAGAATTTTCACCCAAAAACTTCGGGGTATTGCAGGAAACCCAACGCTCATGAAATCATTTGGACTTCTCACATTGACTTATAGGCATCCTCGACAGGTCTGAGATGCCGGATTTTCAGATCTGGACTTTTCCATCCTCTGGGTTTATTAAATTCTGAAAAAGTCATGATTTTTTAAAAGTCTAATTTTATAAAAAAAAAAATTCTCGTGATTTTTGAATTCGGAGTTTAGTAAATAACCTGCTAAACACCTGCTCTTAGATATATTTGTAAAAATTCAAGATAAGCAAAGATACAATTATAACAATTTAAGGTAAGCAAGTCTCTTGCGTAAACTGACTTAAAGGGCAATTTCACCTTCATTAACACATAAAACATGGCCCTAAAACTGCCAGAAATCAGTTCAAACTTCCATAAAGTGCTACATTTTGTAGAATCCACTATCCAAAATAGTGGATTCGGTGCATCCCTAATATATATAACAATTTTAAAAGAAGCTTTAACCAGAATGTACTGTTAGATCCTATAAGTAAATCCGTGTAGGGTCACCACCTCACCCCTTTAGAACTAAACACATATGGAATCTGCAGCCTGCATGGCTAATTAGCAATTCATTTAGATGCATGATGCAGACTGAACTGATTTATATGCAGCCATACATCATGCATTTAAGGGCTCTTACTGACGAGCGGTTGAAGCTGCGTTCAGTTTTTCTGCATTCAGCCGCAGGGGAGCGCAGGAATAGATGCATTAAGTTTTTTCCAATGGGGCTGTACTCACACAGATGCGTATAATGGCCGAACGCAGGTTGAGACGCAACATGCTGCATTTTTCCTGCGTTTGGCACCTATACGCGCCTGTGTCAGTACAGCCCCATTGGAAAAAACGTAATCCATCTATTCCTGCGCTGCCCTGCGGCTGAACGCAGAAAAACGGAACACGGGGAGCGCAGCTTCAACCGCTCGTCAGTAAGAGCCCTAAATGAATTGCTAATTAGCCATGCAGGCTACGGATTCCATATGTTTTCGGTATTAAAGGGGTGAGGTTTCAACCCTATCTCCATGATTCAAGCTTTTAAAACATACGACTTTTTATATTTTCAACAACAACAAAAAAGTACGCAGTATCAACATGAAACATTTAAAGCCTTGTTTATGAGAAGTACAAAAACAGCTGCAAAATGACTACGTTTTGCACTTTACACCTTGGCCTGATGCACTTTGCATTTGGCAGTAGAAGTGGTGTCCAATGACTTGCACCTCTCTCTGTGTAGGCAGCTTATGGCCGGCATTAGTATAGGCTTCCTTGCACCTGTCACTGCTTGCCTTTACTGCTGCGAATGGGAGCACTGGAGTCGCTCAAGTGTTTTCTGCATTGGGCTCTTACCCCCGTATGTAATAAAAGGCATTAAGTTTGCCCAGGAGCAGTAAACCCTAGCAACCAATAAGATGTTTGCTTTTAAACAAGTGACTATTAAATTCTAACTGCTGATTGGTTGATATGGCTTACTTCCCCTGGGCAAACTTAGTGCCAATTATTACATAACCCCTTTGAGCCTTTATTTTGCATCCCTGAACTTGAACCTAGCCTTGGTCATTTACCCCTTTGACTAAACTTAGAGACTATTCCATCATTTACTATTGTAAATATTAATTGCCTAGTTTTGAAAAAATATTCACCCAAGGTTCTGCGGCTGAAATGAGGTCTGTTGAAAATTAAGTTTTCATGAAGATATCAGCTCCTTTTTATGAAACATAATAATTTGGAAACAATAATAATAACTAAGAACAATTCCATTGCTGACTAATGTCTTCAGCTAACCATGTGTATCTGATAAATAAGACAGCAGTAGAATTTGCCCAGTTTTGGTTGTAATTACCAATCCAATGACTTTTTGTGTTAGTCTATGACTAGTGATTTTGTCCTGCTTCTCCGAAAAATTCACAAATTTCCCACAAAATTCGCGAAACGGCTAAAAATTTGCGAAACACAAATTTTGACTCCTGCGTCAATTCTGGCGGTTTTGATGCAAGTGACTTACACTTACAATATACAGGTATGGGACCTGTTATCCAGAATGTTCAGGACCTGGGGGTTTCCGGATATCGGATCTTTCTGTAATTTGGATCTTCATACCTTATGTCTACTAGAAAATGATGTAAACATTAAATAAACCCAATAGGCTGGTTTTGCTTCCAATAAGGAGTAATTATAGATTTGTTGGGATCAAGTACAAGCTACTGTTTTATTATTGCAGAGAAAAGAAAATCATTTTTTTAAAAATTTGAATAAAATGGAGTCTAGGGGAGACTGCCATTCCGTAATTCTGAAACGGGTTTCCAATGCATCCCACACCTGTACTGCTTATAAAGCACCAACATGTTCCACAGTACCGAATACATCAGCCATACGGATTACATACAAAAATACAATTTATAGCTGATACAAGAGGTAGAGAAGGCCTTACTCAATAGATCTTAGGGCTCTTACACATTTTTTACCGGTTTTACCTGCGCTCCCCTGCGTTGCGCTTTCTTCCGTTCAGTCGCAGTGGAGCGAAGGAGTAGACGCACTCAATTATTGTGAAGGGGGCTGTACTCACACAGACGCATGAATGCGCCAAAACCAGGTGAAATGCAACATGCTGCGTCCCAACTGCGTTTGGCGCTTACATGCGTCTGTGTGAGTACAGCCCCCTTCACAATAATTGAGTGCATCTACTCCTGCGCTCCTCTGCAGCTGAATGGAAGAAAGCGCAATGCAGGGGAGCGCATGTGTGCCCGTGTGTAAGAGCCCTTATAATCTAAAACAGCCGTGTGTAAGAGCCCTAAAGCTGCCCATTGCTTTAAGGGGATGTAAAGTCTGATACAAATGTTCTTGTGTTACTGTACTTAAGCACACCAGTGATACAGAGGTATGAAGTTATGGAACAAAAATGAAAACGAAATGTTGGTAGCCATTTATTACGGTAAAACAATAGGCTTATATGAAGTTGCACCTTTGATTATTTTCCCAAGTGTTTGAGAGGTTGCGGCCTTGTGGGCTGCAACCTCCCTTTTTTTGGCAGTAAAGGTAGGTTGCATTGGTGGTGCTGCGGGGGGGGGAGAGTCTTGGCTCAGGAACCCAGCAGGGGACCCCGTGGGGGGGCCTACGACATTGGGCCCCAGACCCCTCAGTCTAACCCTGAGGAAATCTAAAGATTGTTGGTAACAATATGGCTAATCACTGATGCCCAGACACTAATATTCATAGTTTAGCTGTATTTAAAGGGGAACTCCACAAAAACATAACAAGCTTTTTGAAAAGTAAACATAATTTCAAGCAACTTTGCAATATACATCAATTAAAAAATATGCAGACTTTTCATTTAGTAAACATAATTTCAAGCAACTTTGCAATATACATCAATTAAAAAACAGGATTTCAAATGATGCAGAAAGAGAAGAACTGTTAAACAGCTGGATTTCAGCATAGAAATGGCATTTATTCATACTTTTCAAAGAAACAGATAACTGTGATGGGTTTATTAGGGGTTTCTGTGTTATGTGGGCCTCTTTATCACATTTTGGTTTGGAAGTCGGAGTTCCCCTTTAATGTTAATCGGCACTTGGTTTTCATCCCTTTTATTACACAGGACGATTGGATCCAGCAGCTGTATAAAGAGATTAAAAGATAACTAAACTCTAAAAATGAATATGACTAAAAATTAGGGATGCACCGAATCCAGGATTCGGTTCGGTATTCGGCCAGGATTCGGCCTTTTTCAGCAGGATTCGGATTCGGCCGATTCCTTCTGCCCGGCCGAACCGATTCCAAATCATAATTTGCATATGCAAATTAAACGTGGGGAGGGAAATCGCGTGACTTTTCGTCACAAAACAAGGAAGTGAAAATGTTTTCACCTTCCCACCCTTAATTTATATATGCAAATTAGGGTTCGAATTCGGTTCGGTATTCGGCCGAATCTTTCACAAAGGATTCAGGGGTTCGGCCGTGCATCCCTACTAAAAATGCCATACTTTATATAATGACCTTATAATTTGCACAGAGCATGTGCAGTGAATCAGCAGAAAAGAAGATGGGGAGCTACTAGGGCATCTTTGGAGACACAGATCTTTACTGCTAAAGGGCTGTGGTTGCATTGGGCTGGTACAGAAGCCCAAAACATAATGTACAACATTTCTACCTACTTCTTTAGTTAAGCTTTAGTTTTCCTTTAACACACTGTAGACAGTGGCATAGCTACAGAGGAAGCAGACCCTGCAGAAGTATAGAGACCCCATGAGAACCTAATTCATATACAATTTCAATAAATATTGGTAAAACGGGTCAATCTCTAGACATTTCTGGGGCCAGAAAAATAATTTGCTGTGATTTCTAGTTCCGCCACTGACTGTAGAGCAGGGATCTCTGGCTATTGGCTCTCAAGTTATTTTAAACTACAACTCCCTTCATCCATCTTAACACCTAGCAGATGCATTTAAAGTGCTATGTATTGCCCACTGTGCATTTGAATATGTCTATTTTCTATACAGTTTAAGCCCCAACCCAATCCAAAAAAAACAGTTGCACGTGTGTAAAATGATTTGCCTGTGATTGCGCTAGTGTGAAATTGCAATAACTGTTACAAATGTCGGCATTTACACAAGGTAAACCCAAGCATGATATTATCTGTGTGTGATTAAAAGATACTTGTGATAGTGACCTTTTAGTACTGGATCTCCCTTCATGCCCAGCTGCTGCCGTCTCTCACCAGGCTGCAAGGTCAGCTCCTGGCAAAGCACTTTGCTTATGGCACAATAAGGACTGGATTTACTGTGTTTATCTTATTTACATGGCAGAGCCAGGGGTTGCAGTTTATGTTATACACACCGGCGCCTTGTCCCCTGGTTTTATAAGCTAAGACTGGCTGTTTAGTCCCAGACAACAAGGCAAGTTATTATAGTGGCTGTCTGACATACAAGAAACATCAGGGCTGTACAGAAAATGCCACCCTCCAATTCAGCCTCCATAATGTACACAGACAAATCATTATGTATATACATATCTCAGACACTGATGCTTTTTTACAATTTGTAACAGCCAGAAATTCTAAGCGCAGCTAGTCTTAGCTTTCTTACACGCGGCCGGTTTTTTCTGCGCTCCCCTGCGTTGCGCTTTCTTCCGTTCAGCCACAGGGGAGCGCAGGAGCAGACGCACTCAATTATTTTGAAGGGGGCTGTACTCACACAGATGCATGCAAGCGCCAAACACAGGTGGGACGCAGCATGTTACATTTCACCTGTGTTTAGCACATACATGCGTCTGTGTGAGTACAGCCCCCAAGACAATGATTGAGTGCGTCTACTGCTGCGGCTGAAAGGAAGAAAGCGCAACGCAGGGGAGTGCAGGTAAAACCCTTATAGCCCTTAGAGCCCTTATAGTGCACAGCAACAGTATAATCACTCCTGCAAAAGAAATACTTATATGGGGTCTATTTTCTGGAAACCCATCATCCAGAAGGCTGTACAGGTATGGGACCTGTTATCCAGAATGCTCGGGACCTGGGGTTTTGCAGATTGTGCAGCTTTAGGACCCTTACTCACGGGCGTTTGAAGCTGCGCTCCCCTGCATTTCAGTTTTATGCATTCAGCCGCAGTGGAGCGCAGGAGTAGAATTCTTTTCAGTGCAGCTGTTCTCACACAGACGCATGTAAGCAAACGCAGGTTGGAACGCAGCATGTTGCATTTCTCCTCCCTTCGGCGCTTACATGCGTCTGTGTGAGTACAGCCTCATTGAAAATAATTCAGCGCATCTACTCCTGTGCTCCCCTGCGGCTTAACGCATAAAACCGGAACGCAGGACAGCGCAGCTTTAAACGAATTTAAGGGCCCTTAAGGGTTCTTACACACGGGCGTTTCTTGCTGCTCTCCTTTGCTTTCCGCTTTCTTCCGTTCAGCCGCAGTGGAGCGCAGAATAAACACACTCAATTATTGTCAAGGGGGCTGTACTCACACAGACGCAGCATGTTGCATTCCACCTGCGTTTGGAGCTTACATGCGTCTGTGTGAGTACAGCCCCCTTGACAATAATTAATTGCATTTCCTCTTGCGCTCCCCTGCGGCTGAACAGATGAAAGCGGAACGCAGGGAAGCGCAGCAAAAGACGCCCGTGTGTAAGAACCCTTACTAATCACACAGACTGTTAACCCCCTCATTACATCTGCCCTATGCTAGGGAATATATTTAAAGGGGTGGTTCACCTTTCAGTTAACTTTAAGCATGTTATAGAATCGCCAACGCTGAGCAACTCTTCAATTGGTCTTCATTATTGAGTTTTAATTATTAACTTTTTTTTACAGTGTCTATAAGTGTATAGGAATTAAATTCCTTCATGAGAGCCAGGTATCCGGGAGCAGTTTATATGTAGAAATATTATTTAAATGTCTGCCATGCTATGGAATATTTATGCCTATATAAGCGTATTTTTTATTTCTGCACAGCTTGCAGCTCTTCTTCACAACTGCATGTTCCATTGTCTATAGAGTATAAGATACAAAATCTGGATCAGGCTCAATAATTAGAGCCTCATGGGGCCCCCTATACCTTTTGGGTCCCCTGTAGCCGCAGGGTCTGCTTCCTCTGTAGTTACACCCCTGAGTGTAGTGATGCATAGATAGTCCAGCATTCCAAAGTTTAGTGTGCTGGCTAAATGTTACCAGTTTTATGACTCTTAGTTATCTGGCCCCACTGATATTTTAATTTTTGTAAGAGGGCGGTGTGAAAACTTTCAAAGGAAATGCCAATAAAAGTGAGAAAACTTTACTCAAATGTTTTACACTTATGAAAGGGCATATCTATATTTTAATTTATAGCAGGAGAGCAAGGAGCTTATGCCATGGTGAACTTTGAGACTAATGTTTGGAATATATCCACTCGCAGGGGTCCTGTCTAAATATTTATTATAGCAGTGGCAGTTGAAGACTGTGTATCCTATTGCCACTGATACACAGTCCTGCTCTTCCCCTCCCAGCCATAAAGATTCCGCTGAGTGCTTAGAAAAGGGAATAGAATGTGGGAAGGCAAAGAGAGAGAAATTGGGAAGGCTGAAAGCAGTTACCGGGGCATGAGCACGGAACAAAGAAGTAAGATTTTATTGATGAGCAACTGAAACCCAACATTGAGAGAGAGAAGCAAGCGAAAATCTCACAAACAATCCATTTGGAGTGGGAGAAAGTGAACAGTGGAAGGTGCAGTAATGAACTCAGCCTATCTTATTCCACTAAGATCCACTTTCCGGACTTTCTGATGAGTCAGACTCAAGCTGAAGAGCGGCTGGTTTCTTGATCAAAGGTTTGTTCCTGACAACATTGTCCCTTTCTGGACTGTGTCCTGTCACCGATCTTCCGTACATCTTTCATGTGCAAGTCTTTGACCATGTTGGACGTTGATTGCTAAGGCACTTTTTTTTTGCCATAGATTTGTTCACTTCCAAAGGGTGAGTTGATTAAAACAAAAGCACACAAAATTGTGACATTTGTTTAATCATCAGAAAAAACGTAAAAGGGAGGGGGAATGATTTGTTGTTGAGCTACATCCCTTAATAAGTATGGATGAGAAGAATTTTGCATTCCATGAAGACCTCTCAGAGGTGTAAATGAGCTTGGGTGCAGGTCAGTGAAATAAACGCTTGTAATATGGGTGTGAAAAAAGAGGATGGGGTAGGATTTGATCGTCATTGAGACAGTTGGGAGAGGGGTCAAGGGGTTAGAGAGTCAGTAAGTTGGAAGAGTCAGTGAGTTTGCACAAGGAACACATGTTTACGGGCATCACTTAACTGATAACCAATTTTTTACAAATCATGGTTCTCATATTTAACTAATATGACTGTGTACTAAGCTTATGTCTATTTATAAAGTTGATTCTACATAAGAATTGGGTTTGGGCATGTGCTAGAGCTAGGATCCAGTTTCAATACCTGTTTCTAGAGTGGAGTTTTTGACTGTGTTCTAGAAGTGGAGCTGTCCTGGAACTGTGGCAGAATGGAGCTGAAGCAGAGATGAAAGCAATGGTTCAGGGCTCCAGATCTAGGAGCTAATTGGTAGGGATGCACCGAATCCAGGATTCGGTTCGGGATTCGGCCAGGATTCGGCCTTTTTCAGCAGGATTCGGATTCGGCCGAATCCTTCTGCCCGGCCGAACCGAATCCTAATTTGCATATGCAAATTATGGGGCAGGGAGGGAAATTGCGTGACTTTTTGTCAGTAAACAAGGCAGTAAAAAATGTTTTCCCCTTCCCACCCCTAATTTGCATATGCAAATTAGGTTTCGGATTCGGTTCGGTATCCGAATCCTTCGTGAAGGATTCGGGGGTTCGGCCGAATCCAAACAAGTGGATTCGGTGCATCCCTACTAATTGGTGGCGTTTCTGAACTGTTCCTGGTATAATGTGTTGCTATATGAATGGAAATTGCATTGTCTTTGTAGAACATGGTAAAAAGCCGCTGGAGTAACAAGGCAAAGCTGCTCCAGAGAAGCTCATGGTCAGGAAAAGGTTTTTTTTTTTTTATTTGGCAGCCAGGAGGAGAATTTTGAGTTTAGCCAGAGCTAGACTTATGGAGCCAGTGCGGAGTTGGGCCAAGCAAACCCGGACCTCTGCCAACCAAATTTCTTGCCATGGAGTATAACTGGAGTTTGGCAGCTTTTTAGCTGTGATTGAATTTCAGCACCCAAACTTGTATCATCGTGACATACTTTTCAGATGAGTGGTATGAAATATGTCGTAATAACAATCATAGTGGACAAATGAAAAAGGAATAACAGATATTAGATTTATTTGTGTATAGAAGCAGCTTCAAGGGATGTGATTATGAGATTATTGTTATTGACATTCTCCTGTAGTGCTTCACAGAGGGGATACATATACAGACAAACATTTTCCAGAATAGATGTACCTTTACGACTGCATAAGGTAAGGGCCCTGCTTGCAAGAACATACAATTTCAGAGTTAGAACGGCAGGAAGGTTAGTTGAACTGATGGTTTTTAGTTGACTTGGAATTGGGAAATTCTTAATCAATAGATATGGTAATTATGAAAAAGCCTAGGCAAGATGTTTTCTTTTTTGTTCTACATAAGATGAGTAAAAGTGGCTATACATGGGCAGATGATTGTTTTAATCACAGTTAATGGTTTCTGTTTTGTCTTGAGCTAAACAGTGCAAAAAGAGAAATTGATGCGACTCCTCTCTTCACTCTTAGTTGTGACTGTTTTGTTTTTTTATCAGCAGGAATCCATTCTGTAGGGCGGTTATAGGGGTCATTCATATAAGCACAAGAGCACACCTATGTGCCTAGCCCCATCCACCACAAGTGGAGTACTGCCTAATGCAGGCAAGGTTCCATTAAGTGTGCAGTCCGCAGGTTTTGTGTGCTCCAAAACATGTCATGTCTCAATGCTGATCAAGCACACTTGCAAGGGAACTCATTTGGTACAAATTCAACTGATGGATTCACAAAGGGGATATTAACAGAACCAGTAATTATTAATTATGCAATTTATTTCCTAAAATGCTAAATAAGGACATGGACATATAAGATAACAGCTGCCTGGTGGATCTAGGAACAGCACTCAATAATAAAAGTCAAGTCCCACTGAGACTGAATCGGTTCAGCCTGCTAGAAAGTAGTTCCATCCTAAAGTGCAGGCACAAGTCACATGACTGGGGGCAGCTGGGAAACTTACAATATGTCTAGCCCGATTTCAAAATTGAATATAAAAAAATCTGTTTGCTCTTTTGAGAACTGGATTTCAGTGCAGAATTCTGCTGGAGCAGCACTATTAACTGATGTTTTTTCATGACAGTATCCCTTTTAATACAAATACACACAGTAGAGTAACTAGATGTTAATGGACCCCATAGTAAATTAATTTGAGGGCCCCCAACATATCCAGAGATTGTCCTGTTTTACCAATATATGTTGAAATTACTCATTTGGACCTCATGGGTCACCTTATATCTCCTGGGCCTCCCTGCAGCCGCAGGGTCTGCTTCCTCTGTAGTTACACTCCTGGACACACACACACAAGCACATTGAGATTCCCTTCCATATATCAAATAATTCCCTTGCAGGAACACAGACGTTCTCTCTCTCAGACAGAAAAACATGGCCACTAACAGCAGCTCAGAAAAGACCGAGCTGTACAAAATCCAAAATAAAACTGTAACGGCTTTAGACCACATTTTATTAAGAACTAAACTGCCAGCTGAACTGTAACATACAACAGAAAACTCATGGGGTGTTGCAGAATTGCAGTGGAGCAGGCATGCAAAGAGCAATCTTCCAGACAGAAGTGTAAAAAGATTGTTGTTGATCAGGTACACAAAGGCACAGCATTATGCGTTTTGTATCTCACAGACACTAAGGGTAAGGCCACATTGGGCGTTTTGGGGAGATTTGGTCATCTGGCGACTAATCGCCTCGTCTTTGCGGCGACCGATCTCCCCCAAACGCCTTCCGTGACTCTGTGCCGGCTAAAATGAAAAAAAAAAATGTGGGCGCTAATCACATGCGGCAATTCGTTTTCCGAAGTCGCCCGAAGTCGCCTCACGAGGAAACTTCGGGCGACTGCGGAAAACGAATCGCCGCATGTGATTAGCGCCGGTGTGGCCTAACCTTTAGGGGGTTATTTATTAAAGTCCAAATGCCAAAAACTCGAACAATTCGAGTTTTTTTAACTATAAAATCTAAATTTTTAGTAAAAAAAAAACTAGAGATTTTCAGGATTCATTATACCCCGAGCATAATAAATGTCAGAATCCGAAAATCCTGCATCTCAGACCTACTGAGGTTGCATAAAAGTCAATGGGAGAGGTCCCTATCCTATTTGGAAGTTTCTGTGGTCTGTGCTGGAATTAGCACGAAAATCTGTCAATTATGGACTTTTCGGGCAAAAATCCCAAAATTGCGGCTTTACGGGAAAAGCCTGAAAAAAACGAGCAATTAAGGAAAAAATTTTTTCTGTTTTGTCCCGATCCAATGAAATTGTGCTTTTTAAATAATAAAAAGGTTCAATTATGAATTCTAGTATGGTTGAATTTTTTTTATTTAAATTCGTATTTTGATAAATAAGGCTCCCATCATAGGTGAGTTAGTACCTTGAGAACTAAAAATTATTTCTCTGATCTTTCCAGCAGTCTTATGGTAAAAAGTTGTGCCAAAGCTCTCTTTAAAGGATAACTAAAGCCTAACTAAAGAAGTATGTATAAATGATGTACATTATGTTTTGGGCTTCTGTACCAGCTCAAGGCAAACACAGCCCTTTAGCAGTAAAGATCTGTGTCTCCAAAGATGCCCCAGTAGCTCCCAATCTTCTTTTCTGCTGATTCACTGATTGATTCTTCAATGACATTTTAGCAGATGAGGGCTATTGATGGAAAGCATAACCTGTCTGTTCTTCTTAGCTGTAGTCTCAACAAAGAGGTGGTGTAGAGACGGGCAGAGGTCACTGTTATATATTATGTGTCACAGTAAAGTTGACTGCAGAGGCACTGTGGAGACTCTAAAACACCCCTAAATTAAAGGAGAAGGAAAGGATAAAACTAAGTTAGCTTTAGCAGACATGTCTATTTAAAAACACCAGTAAACCCTCAAAGTAATGCTGCTGTGAATCTTCTGTCAAAAGTAACAATGCATGTCTGTCCTTCTATTGTGTACACATGGGCTTCTGTATCAGACTTCCTGTTTTCATCTTAAACCTCCAGGGCTTGGGCTTGAGCATGCTCAGTTTGCTCATCTCTCCCTCTCCCCCTCACCTTTCCCTCCTCCCTTCCCTGCTGTAATCTGTGCCCAGAGCTATAAGTGAGCAGGATGAGAGTCAGGTAGGAAGGGATGTGACACCAAGCTAATATGGCAGCTGCTATCCTTAAGAAACAGAGAGAGTTTCTAGAGCTGCTTACTCAGGTATGGTAAAGCATTCTACAGAATAAGCATAGCATTCTAGCTTGCACTATTGTGGTTACTCTATTTTCAACAAACTGCCTCTGTAGCTTTCCTTCTCCTTTAAAGGTCAAGGAAAGTTAAACTAAAGAAGTAGGTAGAAATGTTGTACATGATGTTTTGTGCTTCTGCCACAGCCCTTTAGCAGTAAAGATCTGTGTCTGCAAAGATGCCCCAGTAGCTCCCCATCTTCTTTTCTGCTGATTCACTGCACATGCTCTGTGCTGCTGTCACTTACTGAGCTTAGGGACCCACTCACAATATACAGTACACATAGAATAGAAATGTCACAATATAAGGCTGATTAGTAATTAATACAGATAATTACTACATGGCAGCACAGAAACCAGTGCAATTAGCATCAGAATTTAATAATCAGCAAACCTGTAGCATCAGCTTATATTACAGCCAGGGAAGCTCATTTTCTGCTGGATAATTAGTGACGAGCCCTAAGCTTAGCTTCTCAACAGCCAATTAGAGCTCACTGAGCATGTGAGTGTCACAGACACTTTCCAAGATGGTGACCCCCTGTGACAAGTTTGAAGTCCTGGATCATTGCTGCTATTGACAAGCTGAAACTTTAGCCTCGTGCAATAAGTTCAGTATATAAAACATGACATTTTTAGCCGTATTCATTTTAGGGTTAAGTTCTCCTTACATCAGGATGTATGGCTGTGACCACATTTAAGACCAGTTCACAGTGTGGTTAGAGTTGAATGAAATATATTCATCAAGCCCTGTTTGACTGTAGATAGTATTTTGCTCCCTGACGCACAATACCTGGTGTTTCCTTTCCCGTTGTTGGACTGGGACACATTTCTAGTGCAACTCTCTCCTATGCTAAAGAAGCAGAATTTCTAGGTTTTAAAAAATATAAAGCCTGGGTTAAAAATGACTGCGCCTGGTAAAGTGTCGCCTGGGCCAAGGTTCTCACTTTGCCTTGTGGCCTATGCGGTCGCTGCTCAGATGATCATGAGCAGAATTCCTTAACTAGGAAAAAAAGCGCAGGCAGATAAATAATGGGAAAGTGAAAGGTTCCGGCTCTTGTCTTAATATTAGACTTTGGATATTAAATCCCATGAAGTCTACAGAGATAAAATTAGATATGTATCTTTGTGTCATTCCCATGTTTTCCAGTTAAGTGCTGTCGTTGCTAAGAATAGACACGGGGAGCCCTTTGAGCTGCTAATTTCTCCTCTTAATTCCCACGGAGGCTGCTGTTCAGAATGAGCATATGTTTAGACAGTGGCGCTATTTCGTTGGAGCGGTGCCCACTTCCACAACATCAGTAAATGTTCCTCAAAACTCAGAGCAGCCAGCGTGTCTCAGGAACGGAAAATAACCTCTGAAGACATCAGCCAGACACAAAGCAGCTGGACCCAGTACTAAAATATTACTCTTTTATTGTATATCTCTTGTGGCCCTGAGATAACATATTTATAGCGTATAAACAGGCTCAAAATAACATTGCAAACCCCAAAGGGCGAATTCCGCACAGAGATAAATATCTTGAGCAGGAACACAATGTGTGAGCAAGTACTAAACTGCCAGATGAGACAAGTGTATAGATATAGTCATGTCCACTTTTTATTACCGGAAGCACGTTCTGAAAAGTAGCCCTTAATTCTGTGCCTACAGTGATAGACATTAAGAGGAGAAGGAACGCTACCAATAACAGTTAATTGCCAATAGATTAGCCATAATAGTGCAGGCTATTACACTGTATTTATTCAGCAGAATGCTTTTCCATACCACAGTAAACAGCTCTAGAAACTCTCTGTTTGTTTAGGATAGCAGCTGCCATATTAGCTTGGTGTGACATCACTTCCTGCCTGAGTCTCACCCTGCTCACTAATAGCTCTGGGCTCAGATTACAGCAGGGAGGGGGACAATGGAGAGGGAGATAGGAGCAAACTGAGCATGCTCAAGCCCAAGCCCTGGAGGTTTATGCTGAAAATAGATAGGGGCAGATTTACTAAAGGACGAAGTAACTAACACTGGCGACAATTCGCCAGTTACAGCTTCCAGGAACTTCGCCGATTTACTAACGGGCACAGGCTAGCGAAAGAGACAGACGCTAGCGCTCATTAGCACTCTATCGGCAGGTGAATTTTCACTCTGGCGAATGGACGTTACTCCGTAAATTCACTAAGATGCGGATTTTACTGAACGTTACCTCTTTCGCCAGACTCGCCATTGCCAGTTTCCTTCGCCACCTTAGACCTGGTGAACTGATAGGATGAAGTTACATCCTCCTCAATCTTATGTGAGCGACATCATATCCTGTCTGCTGAAAACTCATAAAAGTTCTTTTTTTTTCATATTTTAAAGTGAGAATGCCTTCAAAGGTGTAACTATTGAACATTTGTGTGTTTTTTTTACAATTTTTACCAATTTGAGGGGCATGCCACATTTGTTTTAGGGTGGGCTCATGTCTAGGACATTAGAGGATCTCTTTTCTCTTTATTTTGCTTCCTTTTTGTAATAATAAGTGGCCACTTTAAGCATTTGCACCAACATCTCTAATAAAGACGTATATATGACCTATATGTACCCACCCTATTCAATTTGACCTAAGCATAAGTGTACTAATGAGGTTTCGCGAGATTAGTGAAAGTTTGCTATAAAATGCCTGCGCTGAACAATTAACAATTAATTGATTTATCAATTTCCTAACATATGGCACATTAACTATACAGTGGGCTCATGTGTAGGGCAATATAGCAACTCTATTTTTTTATTAAGCTTCCCTGGGCTTGTGTGTAATGTATTTGCTGCAACATATACGTCCATTCAACTTTAACTTCCCGCCGTATGCAAATTAGCCAACAATAGCGCAACTTCGCTCTGCTTGCCGTATTAACGCTAGCGCAACTTCACCAGCGTTTGGCGCCCTAGACGCATGTTAGGGAATTAGCGTTGTCTGAGTGAATTTTCGTCTGGCGAAGTGTTGCACTGCCTACAAAGCCGTCACTGGCGAATTTTCACTGGTTAGTAAATTTGCCCCATGATGTCTGGTGATTTTAATAGATTGAGCTCTAATACGTCTTCTAGGCAAAAGGAGCCCCCCTATAAGATATATTGGATCATTCATCTGACACCCAACTCCTGAATGAAGACAGAATGAGAAACAGATGCTGAGAGAGGAATAGTGAAGATAAACTTGATCATTTCAGAAACAACAGTCCATCATTTTTAATTGATTGTATTTAGAAAGTTCCTGAAGCTAATATTACATTTTCATTTTTGCGATAGTTCCCCTTTAATTTCAGTTTTATTTAAGGCAGTGCCACCTGGTGACCCCCAATAAACCTGTGTATGAAGAGGTTTGCTGGGATCTTGTGGGCATGAGATGACACTGCCCTGTAAGTACAGGAACTGCTTCCATGAACTTTCAAACATTTATTTCTTCTAAAAATTACAAAACCCCCTGGGGACTAATCACTGTTATCCGGAAACATTTTGTGTGTGTGTGTGGGAGCAGAAAAAGAAAAACAAGAATATACAATGCCAGAAATAGCCTAGTCCATTAGTTTTACCCTAAAAACATATATGTGTTCTAACATAGAGTTGTAGGTTTTTCAGTAGGGAGATTAATGACACGAGTATTTCCTAGGAAGCATCTCTCTATCGGAGAGATCAAAGGCACATAGTACACCTATCTCCAGTAGTGATGGGCGAATATATTCGCCAGGCGCGAATTTGCGGCGAATTCCTGCGATTCTCGAAACTGACGCAAAAAATTCACCGGCGTCAAAAAAAAACGGACGCCGGCATAAAAAGCGAGGCGCCGGCGCCGTTTCGCAGATTTTTTGCCGTTTCTCGAATTACGTTGGAAATCCGCAAATTATTTGGCGAAGCGAAACGCCACCGATTTGCCCATCACTAATCTCCAGCATGAACAAAATAAATTGGGAGTGTGATTCATTTTGTAATAAAAAAAGAAGATCAGTTTTAGTGTATTTCAACTTAATACATAATAGATCCTTAGTAATTACAGTAGATTCTAGCAATGGCTGGGGAACATACAGCAGCAGAAGCATGTAAAGGATGTGTTTTTTTAAATAAATATAACAGGTGAAGGTAAATTCAAAGGAATTTTCGCCAGCATCAGCTTCGCACACATCGCAACATTTCGCCAGGCTCAAATACGATACCAATAAGCTTATTCACTAAAATGCGAGGTTTTGTCCCGGGCGTTAAACGCTGGCGACTTTGCACAAGCGTTACTTCGGCTGTGCGAGCATTTCATAGTGAAGATGCGCTAGCGTTCATTTGTGCCTGGCGAAACTTCGCTAGTGATCTTGCGCTTACGTCAATTAGCATAGGGCGGGTAATTCAAAGTTATATGGACTTCTTTATTATAAATGTTATAAAAAGTTTTCAGAAGGGTTGTCCATTTGAAAAGTATCTGCCGGGTTTCCAAATTCGGAAATCCGAACCGGATTTTTATAAGGGTTGTTCACCTTTGAGTTAACTTTTAGAGAGTGATATCCTGAGACCATTTGCAATTGATCTTCATTTTTTAACAATTGTGGTTTTTGAGTTAAATTAATTCAGCAGCTCTCCAGTTTACAGTCTCCTATCCCGTTGCTAGGGTCCAAATTACCCTAGCAACCATGCATTGATTTGAACAAAAGAATGGAATATACAGTAAATAGGAGAAGCCTTGACTTGAAATATGAGTGACAAAAACAAACAATAATAATAAACGAGTAGCCTTACAGAGCATTTGTTTTTAGACAGGGTCAGTGACTCCCTCCCATCCCACTTTTGAAAACTGGAAGCGGTCAGCAGAGGAAGGCAAATGATTCAAAAACTGTAAAAACAAATAAATAATGAAGGTTGCTTAGAATTAACCATTCTATAACATACTAGAAGGTAACTTAAAGAGGAACCACCACATTAAGTGAATGACGTAGCGATCAGCCAATCGTTGATTGTTGTGTTGTAGCTCTACCCCCTGATGGCACAGTTCGCCCCCAAAACATCACTTTTCTGCCCCAAAAGGTGGCAACCCTACCCATGATTCTATCTATGCCTGTGCCTGACAGTTTTGTTACAATCTCTCCATTACTTTGCATTTACTATATTTTAGTCTGGGTGCTTTTTTTTTAGTTGTCCTGTAGCAACCAAGCAGTTTGTGAAATGCAGCTCAGAATTCTAAATTTGAAAAAGAAAGCAAACGTCTGATTGGTTGCTATTGGTTTCTATACAGTTGTGTACTAGAAATTAGCTCCATGGTCTCTGTATCTTTTCCAAGCTTACAATTTATTACATCACTAGAGTAAATTCAAAGAGCATGGGGCGATTTGCTGGTTCCACTCTGACCTTGCGCAGAAAGAATGTTCCATTTTAAAAAGGCCAAGTATTACTTCCTAACCCATTTAGCCTCCGATTTGCTCCTTTCTCACAGCAGGAAGTGGCCATGTGCCGGCAAATCCTATCTTTAAATCTGGTTCTATTTTTATTATTATCTTATATGGGAAAATGTCTATTTATCAAAGCCATAAATCAGTTACAGCCGTTGTCCTGTTGTGGCCTCTTTGTGGGCTGACTAGAATATTTGGCCTCTAAATCTCTAATTTAGTATAACAGATGATTCCAAGTCATCTCCTGAAACAAAACACTGATTAGTAAACAAGTAGTGCTTAAATATAACAAGACCGTAGAACGAGTACTGGAGGGACCACACTGTCCAATGTCAAAAGGGCACCCAACAAGCACATCGCAGGCATAATATACAGTCCCTAAAAAGGTCTCTTAGTTCCTGGGCTGCTCCATTTGCTTATTGTTAGTGATGTGTGAATCTCTCCCCTTTTGCTTCGCTGAAAAATTCGCAAAACAGTGGAAAAATTTGTGAAAATTCACGAAAAAATTGTGAAATTCTAATGATTTCACGAAAAATTCATGAAATTTAAATAGAGCAATTCGAATGGTTTCACTAAAAAAATCGAGCAATGCCGAACCTTTTCACGAAAAATCGAGCAATTTGAACGTTTTCACGAAAAAATTCTCACGAAAAAATCGGAATTTGGAATTTTTCACGAATTTATTTGCCAGCGGCGAATTCGTGCCAGGCGAATTTATTCGCCCATCACTACTTATTGTTATAAAGATAGAATTCTATAATAATTTCCTTATAAAGGGCACCCGATTGTACAATGAGCTGTAGTCTGCATTCTTTTATGCACATAATTTGGGGGCCTGTTTGAGCCTGAAATACCAGGGCCAATTTTGAATCCCACTCCTGCCTGGGGCTTATATGGACAGCCACGTTGATAGAAAGATACTAAAGGGTTTATTTACTTAACTCTAAATCCTGAAAAATTCATGAATGTTTTTTATAGAATAGGGCTTTTAAAAAATCATGAATTTTTCAGAATTCATTATACCCCAAGGATGGAAAAGTCTGAATTAGAAAATCCGGCATTTCAGACCTGTCGAGGTTGCATATAAGTCAATGGGGCAGATTTACTAAAGGGTGAAGTGACTAACGCTGGTGAAGATTCGCCAGCGTTTTCAGTGGGCACAGGCGTTACTTCGCTAAGGAAGGAGATACACGCTAGTGGTGATTCGCACTCTATCGCCAGGCGAATTTTCGCCAGACTTGCCTTCGCCAGACCAGGCTAAGTGCATTGAAGTGCATAGCTCTTCCTCATCATTCTTCTGTTACTTACATCATATTTTTTAGTGGAAAAAGTCCAAAAAACGCTGGCGTCTTTTCCTTTTTTCCAAGTCCTTAACATTTTTTCGGGTAACTGGGTCCCCCCATACATTTTCTAACTTATGGAACATTAACTATACAGTGGGCTCATGTGTAGGGCATTATAACAACTCTATTTTATTTCTTAAGGTTCCCTGGACTTTATTAAGGTTCCCTGATAGTATAATGTATTTGCCGCAACATATACGTCCATTCCACTTTAAATTTCCCGCTGTATGCAAATTAGCCTGAGTGAAGACCTCTAACGAAGTTGGGCTAGGCAGAATTGAAAATTCGCCAGCATTTGGCGCCCTGGATTTTCGCCATGTAGTAAATTTATCCCAATGGGAGAAGTCGCAATGATTTTTTGGTGTGCGCTGAGTTTTGTGCAACACCAGGACGTTTTTGGGCAAATAATCGGGTGAAAAATCCAAAAAAAAAACCATGAAAATCTGATTTTTTCATGCAAAGCAAATTTTCGGGAAAATGTGATAATAAATAAGCGTAAAAAAACTTGAGCTGATTTTATCAGAATTTGTAGCAGAAAATGTTGAGATAAAATCGGACTTAGATAAATGACCCCCTAAAGGTATCTTAATATCCATCTTTGTTCAGGAATTGCCTTGCCGACAAATATATTTAAAGGCTTCATTGCCAATCATCATGAAACATCTATCATCTGTATTTTATAGCGGCCTTTTCACTTATATATAATCCAGCTTTAAAACATGTATTGTTGATTTAAACTATATCGCTATAATGAAAGATTGAACATTTTTCTAAATAAATAAATCCATTAAATGGGTGGTTCGCCTTTAAGATAACTTTTAGTAAGTTATAGAATGGCCTGTTCTAAGCAACTTTTCAGTTGGTCTTCATTATTTATTTCTTATAGTTATTTAAATTATTTGCTAGGGATGCACTGAATCCACTTTGTTGGATTCGGCCGAACCCCCGAATCCTTCACGAAGGATTCGGCCGAATACTGAACCGAATCCGAACCCTAATTTGCATATGCAAATTAGGGATGGGAAGGGGAAAACATTTTTTACTTCCTTGTTTTCTGACAAAAAGTCACGCAATTTCCCTCCCCGCCCCTAATTTGCATACGCAAATTAGGATTCGGATTCGGTTCGGCCGGGCAGAAGGATTCGGCCGAATCCGAATCCTGCAGAAAAAGGCCGAATCCTGGCCGAATCCCGAACCGAATCCTGGATTCGGTGCATCCCTATTATTTGCCTTCTTCTTCTTCTGACTCTTTTCATCTTTCCAATGGGGTTCACTGACCCTATCTCAAAACAAATGCTACACATTTATTGTTATTGCTACTTGTTATTGCTCATGTTTCTATTCAGGCCTCTCCTATTCATATTCCAGCCTCTTATTCAAATCTGTTCATGGTTGCTAGGATAATTTGGACCCTAGCAACCAAACTGCTAATACTGCAAACTGCAGAGCTGCTGAATGAAAAGCTAAATAACTCAAAAACCACAATTAATAAAAAAATTAGAACCATTTGCAAATTGTCACAGAATATCCCTCTCGACATCATACTAAGGGGGTTATTTATCTAAGTCCAAATTGATGCCAATAGTTTTTTGCGTTTATTTATTGTTACATTTTCCTTAAAATTTGCTTTGATTTTTTGTGATTTTTCATCGGTTTTCATGATTTTTTTCACCCAAGAAATCAGATTTTTGCCAGAATACTCCAAAAACTTCGAGCTATGGCACAAAACCCAACGCACATCAAAATATCATTGGGACTTCGCCCATTGACTTATACGCAACCTCGACAGGTCTGAGATTTTCAGATTCTGACTTTTCCATTCTCGGGCTTTAAAATATTCCCAAAAATGTCTTTTTAAAAGTCTGGTTTTATAAAAAAAAAATCACAAATTTTTTCGTGATTTTTGCATTCGGAGTTTAGTAAATAACCCCCTAAAAGTTAAAAAAAACCTTTAATGTTAAAAAATGGAAAGAAAACTAAGACTGCAGATGGCAAATATCTTTAGTGAAATACTAGTTTGCCCATATAGCATATTATGACTTTATTTGAAAGGTCACATTAGATAGATATGTACAACTAAACTTTTGTTCTCTAGCCATAATACAAGGAGAAGGCCAGCAAGTCCATGCATGTGTATTTGTGTATTGTGCTCTGGAGCCAAACTAAACTATAAAGGCTTTTGTTGATTTAGTATTATTGCCAATTATGTTCCAAGTAAGCTGCAAACAAACAAGAGCTTATGAGGCATTGAAGCTTTTATTTTCTTCTCTTGTCTCGAAAACCTGTCTGTAGCCATGTCAGTAAACTGCGAGAAATGGCAAATGCTTCGAAAAACTCATCCACCAGGTGTTGACTTGAGCATATATGTTATTTTCTGGACATGCTTTTATATTTACTAGTGAATGTTAGAATATGCTCTTGGATTGTAGATATAGTTAGTTGTTCTGCAGTATTAGTGTTATATAACAGTTCCATATGCAAACCTATAGGGCCACACCCTTCAGCAGGAACGCCTGAATACCGCTCCCAATAGGGATGGGACGAATTTGACCCATTTCGTTTCGCCAAAAATTTGCCGCCGGCGAAATGACGCAGACGCCCATTAAAATGTCAGTATTCAGCAAAGTGTCAACATTTTTGTAACGCACAACGAATTATTTTTGACGCATGTCTCTTGTTTTTTGACGCACGACGCCATACAAGTCTATGGGCGTCATTTCTGCGGCAAAACAAGGTGAAAAAATTCGCCCATCCCTACCTCCCAACTGTCCCGTTTTTCGCTGGAAAGTCCCGATTTTGACAGCTGAACCTGATTGTTACTGAAATGTAGGGATGCGCCAAATCCACTATTTTGGATTCAGCCAAACCACCGAATCCTTTGTGAAAGATTCAGCCGAATACCGAACCGAACCCTAATTTGCATATGCAAATTAGTGGTGGGAAGGGGAAACATTTTTTACTTCCTTTTTTTGTGACAAAAAGTCACTCGATTTCCCTCCCCACCTCTAATTTGCATATGCAAATTAGGATTCAGTTCGGCCGGGCAGAAGGATTCGTCCGAATCCGAATCCTGCTAAAAAAGGTCGAATCCTGTCCGAATCAGATTCGGTGCATCCCTACTGAAATGTCCCGACTTTCTCTTTGATCTCCTGCACTGAACAGCCAGAAAAAGATACAAACTTTCTAAAACATAGGGGTAAATTTACTAAGCGGCGAAAATTCGCCAGTGAAGGCTTCGCAGCCATCGAAACACTTCGCCCAGACGAAAATTCGCTCAGACAACGCCAAATTACTAAAATGTAAAGTTGCATCCAGGGCACAGAACACTGGCGAATTTAAGCTATTGTTACTTCGGCAATCAAAGCGAAGATGCGCTAGCGTTCAATTATGCCTGGATCAACTTTGTTAGAGGTCTTCACTCAGGCTAATTTGCATATGGCGGGAAATTATAAAGTTGAATGGACGTATATGTTGCAGTAACTACATTACATTACACAAGTCCAGGGAACCTTAATAAATAAAATATAGTTGTTATAATGCCCTACACATGAGCCCACTGTATAGTTTATGTTCCATATGTTAGAAAATGGAGAGGGGAACCCGGTTACCCAAAAAAATTTTAAGGACTTTTGCTGGCTATCACTCTGAAAAAGGAAAAGACACCAGCGTTTTTTGGGACTTAGAAACTTTTTCCACTAAAAATAAGATGTAAGTAACATGAGATTGAGGAAGATCTATGCACTCCAGTGCACTTCATCTGGTCTGAGCTGGCGATGGCAAGTCTGCCGAAAGAGGTAACGTTTAGTGATGGGCGAATTTGACCCGTTTCGATTTGCCAAGGATTGCGAAAAATTCACGAAACAAAAAATTCTTTACACGGCGTAAAATTTTCGCCAGTGAATTTATTCGCTGGCGGCAAAACGCACAAATTCGCCGCAAATTCACGCCTGCAGAAATTCGGCCATCATTAGTAACATTCAGTAAAATTCACATCTTAGTGAATTTGCGGGGTAACGTCCATTCACCAGAGCGGAAAAATTCGCCTGGCGATAGAGTGCGAATGATAGCTAGCGTCTGTCTCTTTCGCTAGCGAAGTTACGCCTGCGCCCGTAAAACGGCAAAGTACCTAAAAGTGGTAACGCTGGTGAATTGTCACCAGCGTTGGTCACTTCGCCCTTTAGTAATTCTGCTACTACACAGGACCAGTATATTTCAGAGCTAATACATTCATTCCTGATGTTCCGATTGAGAGGAGGATTTCTGTTTCAGGCTGATCTATTGGTCTGAGCCCTTGAGGGCATCACGTAGCTGAAATAGTCACAAATCACATTGCTGCCGAAATCGTTTGAAATGAAAACTCTAAGACATAATGCGCTGAAATGCCATGTGCACTGGGAATCAACACACGCTCCGTGATTAGGTCAGGGGCAATGTGAAGAAAGGTGACAGACATTATACATGTGGTTTTGGTAGTTCAACTACACCCTCGGTCCACAGTTCTCCAAAGAAGTACTAAAAGATTGGTACAGGATTTGTTATCCAGAATGCTCAGGACGGATAACAGATCTTTCTGTAATTTGGATCTTCCTAGAAAGAAGATCCAAATAGAAAACCTACTAGAAAACCATGTAAACATGAAATAAACCGTTTCCAATTATATTTTAGTTGGGATCAAGTAGAAGCCACTGTTTTATTATTACAGAGACAAAGGAAATCATTTTTTAAATGTTTGGATTATTTGACTATAATGGAGTCTATGGGAGAGAGCCTTTCTGTAATTCTGAGCTTTCTGGATACCGGGTTTCCTCATAACGGGTCCCATGGTTATGTTTTTGTACAATATTTGCCACTACTTAAGGTTTCGATGCTGAGAAAAATGCACTGAACATAAAAAAAAAAAAAAGATTGATTAAAGGATCACAAAAACCATAATTCACAACTATGAAATCTTTTATATATTTATTTTTTATTTTTTTGTTGTCAATGGGCCATTGTTGCTGCTGCTGTACCTGCTGTACTATAGACGTTAACTCGCACAGAGTAAAGAAAACACAGAAATAGTCATTGACAGGTGAGGCTTACAGAATTACAATGTTAATACTCACCCTCCCAGCAGAATTGACATCCTATTGTTCACCTTTGAGTTACCTTTTAGTATGACGGAGAGAGGGATATTCTGAGACAATTTGCATTTGGTTTTCATTTTTTTATCATTTGTGTTTTTTTTAGCTTTTTTTTCAGCAGCTCTCCAGTTTCAGCAATCTAGTTGCTACAGTCCAAATTACCCTAGCAACTGTGGATTCATTTGAATAAGAGACTGGAATATGAATAGAAATACGAGGAATAAAAAGTAGCAGTGACAATACATATTTAGCCTTACAGATATCGTTGCCACCCTAGGCCTAGCCGGTAAATCGCCTGCCAAGGCCGGGGCCGGTATTACAAATTTACCAGCAATGTAGCTGCCGGTAAATTTGTAATACCCTTAAAAAGAGCCCTCGGCCTGCCCCCAATCCCCTGTAAACGTATCTTTTGTCCTCCTTTTTGAATTCTTCTGCACTGTGGCCACGCCCACTTTACATCATGTCCGCCCCTTTTTGACATCACACCCGCCCCCTTTTTGTTCCCGCCCCCCACCAACCGGTAAGAAAATAAGGAAAAGTTGGCAACCCTACTTACAGTGAATTTGTTTCTAGATGGGGGTCAGTGACCCCTGTTTGAAAGTTGGAAAGAGTCAGAAGAAGACGGCAAATAATTTAAAATAAATAATGAAGACCAATCGAAAAGTGCTTAGAATTGGCCATTCTATAACATACTAAAAGTTAACTTAAAGGTAAACTACCCCTTTAGAGTGGGTTGATGTTATAAGGATTTTTTTTCTAATTGGTGAGTGATGTTTGAATATTATAACTGAACCTGGTAACCCGAATGCTCGGGACCTGGGGTCTTCCGGATAATGGATTTAGGTTAATACCAATGTTGTCGTTTTTTTTAACCTCAGCATTTTTACTTATTCAGTTGTGAATGGAAGGGAAAACCAACCCTCGCAGTAAGACAAGGAGCCTTCTCCTTATGATTTGCCCTATAGCTGAATATGTAGAGAAATACATTAATCTAAACCCACATATCCATAGGATAGAATTTCCTTTTAAGGCACTCTTAAAATCATAAAAAAATGAAGACTTACAATCCTTTCTACAAAGCCTTGATTTTATAGTAATGATGACCAAGATGACCAATAGCATGCATTTTAAGCAAATGTTTCTTAGAATGTTTGCAACTTAGAATGTCCTCCCCTGCATGCAAATATGCAAAAAAGTTCTATTTGTACCTTAAGCTATGTTTTAATATTCTGTGGAATGAAAAATGAATAAAAGCTAAACAATATAGAGCTCATCTATAGGAGTCAAATTCAAATGGATGCAAAAATGTGAAATGTGAATCGAGGACGGCATCAGCCAACCGATGTGGTGCTCAATCGGACATGGTTTTTAAACCGGCCAGAGATCGATCGGGGAAGCCCATTGGAGGGTCCCATACACTGGCCAAAAAGCTGCTAATTTAGGGGCAGATTTAGAAAAGGGCGAAGTGACTAACGCTGGCGAAGATTCAGCAGCGTTACCATTTTCAGAGACTTCGCGATTTACTAACGAGAGCAGGTGTCATTTAGCTAGCGAAGGAGATAGACGCTAGTGGTGATTCGCACTCTATCGCCAGTCGAATTTTCGCTCTGATGAATGGACGTTACTCCGCAAATTCATTAAGATGTGGATTTTACTGAACGTTACCTCTTACGCCAGACTTGTCTTCTCCAGTTCAGCCCAGGTGAAGTGCACTGGAGTGTATAGATCTTCCTCATTCTTCTGTTACTTACATCATATTTTTTAGTGGAAAATGCTGGCGTTTTTTTTCTTTTTTCAGAGTGTTAACCTGCAAAAGACCTTCAATTTTTTTTTTGGGTAACCAGGTTCCCCCAACATATGGAACATTAACTATACAGTGGGCTCATGTGTAGGGCAATATAACAACTCTATTTTCTTTATTAAGGTTCCCTGGACTTGTGTAATGTAATGTATTTGCTGCAACAATTTCCGTAAAATTTGTGATTTTTTAAAAGTCTGGTTTTATAAAAAAAAAAAAAAATCACTAATTTTTTCGTGATTTCTGCATTCGGAGTTTAGTAAATAAACCCCTAAAAGTTAACTTGAACGGGAACAACCCCTTTAATGTTAAAAAAAAGTCAATTTCCCAGCATATGCAAATTTGCCTAAGCGAAGAACTCTAACGAATTTGTGTTCTGGCGATTGGACGTAACTATGCAAATTCACTAAGATGCGGATTTTACTGAACGTTACCTCTTGTGCAGAACTTGCATTCGCCACCTCAGACCAGGCAAAGTGCAACAGTGTAGATAGGAGTTCCTCAAAAAATAGTTGAAAAATTTTCTAAGTCCCAAAAAATGCTGTCATCTTTTACTTTTTTGAGGGGGAAAGGCTGCAAAAGAGTGTAATTTTTTTGGGAGTAACCGGCTTCCCCCCTACATTTCCTAACACATGGCACATTAACTATACAGTGGGCTCATGTGTAGGGCAATATAACAACTGTATTTTCTTTATTAAGGTTCCCTGGGCTTGTGTAATGTAAAGTATTTGCTGCAACATATAAGTCCATTGAACTTTAACTTCCCGCCGTATGCAAATTAGCCAACGCTAACGCAATTTTGATTTGCTTGGCGCAGTAACATTAGCGCAACTTCACCAGCATTCAGTGCCCTGGACACAACTTTGGATTTTAGTGAATTTGCGTTGTCCTGGCGAATCTATGTCTGGCAAAGTGTTGCGCTGTGTGTGAAGCCGTCGCTGGCAAATTTTCGGAGGTTAGTAAATTTGCCCCTACATATCCCTATAGTACAGTAATATCAGTATGGGTACAGAGTGTCTTCAGAGGAATAAAGGGCCTTTGACACTACACTACTAATTATGTTATTTGTCACAAAAGCAAAAAATACCTGTATATTTAGGGGCCGATTCACTAAATTCGAGTGAAGGATTCGAAGTAAAAAAACTTCGAATTTCGAAGTGTTTTTTTGGCTACTTCGACCTTCGACTACGACTACGACTTCGAATCGAAGTATTCGAACTAAAAATCGTTCGACTATTCGACCATTCGATAGTCGAAGTACTGTCTCTTTAAAAAAAACTTCGACCCCCTAGTTCAGCAGCTAAAAGCTACCGAAGTCAATGTTAGCCTATGGGGAAGGTCCCCATAGGCTTACCTAAGTTTTTTTGATCGAAGGATATTCCTTCGAACGTTGGATTAAAATCCTTCGAATCGTTCGATTCTAAGGATTTAATAGTTCGATCGAATGAATAATCCTTCGATCGTATGATCGCAGAATTTGCGCTAAATCCTTCGACTTCGATATTCGAAGTCGAAGGATTTCAATTCCTAGTCGAATATCGAGGGTTAATTAACCCTCGATATTCGACCCTTAATACATCTGCCCCTTAAAGTCAATGCTAAAAAGAAACCAGATTTTCACTCTAGCAACAATATTTAAAAGTGAGTATATTTCTAAAATCTTTCCTACAAACCAATGTTCTATTTTTGGCAACTTTTTAAATAGCCTTCCTGTTTACTCTTTTTTTTTTAATTTCATTTATAAATAATTTTCCCTTCTCTTCTGCATCCTTCCAGCTTTTGAACAGCCAAAAAACATTTGTCTGTGTGGCTACAATTGTATTGTTATTGTTCCTTTATATTAAATGCTCGCATTGTCGAAGCAACGCTGGCGAAAAGTCACCAGCATTCGGCGCCCAGGACGAAACTTTGCTTAATAGTGAATTGGCGTAGTCGTAGCGCATTTGCGCCTGGCGAGGTGTGCGAAGCTGACGAAAATTCGCCCGTTAGTGAATCTACCCCAAAGGATAGTGAGTTGTTCTTTTGGTTACAGAGATTTTGTCTGATATTTAGTTCGGTCTTCCCCTTGTTTTTATTATGTTGTTTTCCATTTTGGGCACTTACTGTACAGGTATGGGACCATTATCTGGAAACCCATTATCCAGAAAGCTCTGAATTTTCGAAATGCTGTCTCCCATAGACTCCATTTTATCCAAATAATCCAATTTTTTTTAAATGATTTTCTTTTTCTCTGTAATAATAAAACAGTAACTTGTACTTGATCCCAACTAAGATATAATATATCCTTATTGGAAGCAAAACCAGCCTATTGGGTTTATTTAATGTTTACGTGATTTTCTAGTAGACTTTTTGATATTGAATTTTGAAATCTGACATGGGGCTAGACATTTTGTAAATTTCCCAGCTGCCCCCAGTCATGTGACTTGTGCCTGCACTTTAGGAGAGAAATGCTTTCTGGCAGGCTGCTGTTTTTCCTTCTCAATGTAACTGAATGTGTCTCAGTGGGACATGGGTTTTTACTATTGAGTGCTGTTCTTAGATCTACCAGGCAGCTGTTATCTTATGTTAGGGAGCTGTTATCTGGTTACCTTCCCATTGTTCTTTTGTTTGGCTGCTGGGGGGGGGAAGGGAGGGGGTGATATCACTCCAACTTGCAGTACAGCAGTAAAGAGTGATTGAAGTTTATCAGAGCACAAGTCACATGACTTGGGACAGCTGGGAAATTGACAAAATGTCTAGCTCCATGTCAGATTTCAAAATTGAATATAAAAAAATCTCTTTTTTCTTTTGAGAAATGGATTTCAGTGCAGAATTCTGCTGGAGCAGCACTATTAACTGATTCATTTTGAAAAAATGTTTCTTTTCCCATGACAGTATCCCTTTAAGGCATGAAGATCCAAATTATGGAAAGATCCGATATCCGGAAAACCCCAGGTCCCAAGTATTCTGAATAATAGATATGTAGTATCTGTTATATAGATAGATATGTATCAAATTCGATTCGATTCAAAGTATTTAAAAAAAAACCTTACATTTTTCAAAGTCCACTAACTGACTCCAAATAGGTTCTAGGCGAAAACTTCGTCAGGTTTTAGATGGCGAATGGTCGAAGTCGAAGTTTTAAAGAGACAGTACATGATAAATTTTGATTTTCCAATTTTTTTCAAATTCAAATCGAATTTGGACTATTCCCCAGTCGAAGTACACAAAAATAGCTCGAAATTCAAATTTTTTTACTTTGAATTTTCAATTCGACCCTTGATGTTTTCTCTTTGTACAGTTTAAAAAAAGGTGCCATGGTTCTTAGAGGATGCTGGGAGCTGTAGCATAGGCAGTTTACAAACCTTTTAACTTTGGTGTTCCTGCCTCATTCAGGGACTCCCTTAAGTAACAAAATCATACAATTAATTAGCTGTTCGCTCTTTGTTACACTTTGACAAACAATTCCGAAGGGACTTGATCTGGCTCAGACTGCTGAGCAGCACAAGGAGAGGCAGAGCTTGGGAGCGCAGGTTTTTCAGAGGCGTGGGAGACTGGCTCAGATCAGTGGCTCAGCTGGATGTGTTGTTCATCTATTTACAGACGCTGCATGCGGAGCCTTAAAGCATTCTTCTGAGCCCAGAGCAACTTCCAATGAAACAATGAGGGAAAGTCATAAGGAGTATGCAGACGACAATGAGAAAGGGATCCATATTATCAATATCAAGGCGATTGAAGACATCGCATATGTCCAGTCTGATGGCATGGTAAGTTACGCATGTTCCAACTGTCAGATTTCTATCACGTTACTTTGGTATCAGATGTTGGGATAGTGGTCTTTGTCTTGTTTTAGCATGACGGCAAACTACCTGGAATCTTGTAATATAGCAACGGTCACATTCAAGCTGGATAGAGCATTTTAACTTTCACATCGCTCACACTTTGCTTACGAGACAAGGGCAGGGCAGCAGACTGTGCCGTTCCACAGCTTCCTGAACAATAGCAAAAGGTGGTGTATATTTAAATTTCTACACCTGACCCTTTCTACAAAGAAAACTTTACTGCTAGTTCTAGTAGAAAAACCTCTGTACACAGAGACTGCACTGACCTTCCACTTTTGCTGACAGTTTCTTAAATCCTTAAAATATATCATGTCCTTGGAAACATTGTCCTCATTTGGAGCCAAAAAGGAAACCCACCCTTGCCACAGAAAGGGTTACCCATGACTACTTGGGGATTCCCACTGTGATTATTTTCATCCAAAACCAAGAAAGCTGGACTGAAATGTTTCCGGTTATGTGGCTGTACAAGTATGGGATCCGTTCTCCGGAAACCCATTATCCAGAATGCTCTGAATTACGGAAAGGCCGTCTCCCATAGGCTCCTTTTTATCCAAATAATCCACATTTGTAAAAATGATTTCCTTTTTCTCTGTAATAATAAAACAGTAGCTTGTACTTGATCCAAATTAATGTATAATTAAAGGAACAGTAACACCAAAATGAAAGAATTTTAAAGTAATGCAAATATAATGCACTGTTGTGTTGGTTTGGTAAAACTGGTGTGTTTACTTTAAAAATACAACTATACTTTATATAAACAAGCTGCTGTGTAGCCATGGGGGCAGCCATTCAAGTACAGGATAAACAGTAGATAACAGATAAGTACTACTATAGTTTATATAAACAAGCTGCTGTCTATCCTGTGCTTGAATGGCTGCCCCCATGGCTACACATCAGCTTGTTTATATAAACTATAGTAGTACTTATCTGTTATCTACTGTGTATCCTGTGCTTGAATGGCTGCACCCATGGCTACACAACAGCTTGTTTATATAAACTATAGTAGTACTTATCTGTTATCTACTGTGTATCCTGTGCTTGAATGGCTACCGCCATGACTACACAGCAGCTTGTTTATATAAACTATAGTAGTAAGTATCAGTTATCTACTGTGTATCCTGTGCTTGAATGGCTGCACCCATGGCTACACAGCAGCTTGTTTATATAAATTATAGTAGTACTTATCTGTTATCTACTGTGTATCCTGTGCTTGAATGGCTGCACCCATGGCTACACAACAGCTTGTTTATATAAACTATAGTAGTACTTATCTGTTATCTACTGTGTATCCTGTGCTTGAATGGCTACCGCCATGACTACACAGCAGCTTGTTTATATAAACTATAGTAGTATATCTAGTAGAGGTCAATCTAAAAACAACTGGACTTGCTGAGTAATCAATGAAGACGTTTCACTACTCATCCGAGCAGCTTCTTCAGTTCAACTGACTGGTGTGGGAGGTTCTCTGCAGAGAAGCTCAGTCCCAACCAAGTTTGTTTGTTGCTAGATTTGTGCCTTAACACCACATACTTCAAGTACAAGAACCTTTTTTATAGACAGAAACATGGCTGTGCAATGGGTTCTCCAGTCTCTCCCATTGTAGCAAACTTGTACATGGAGGAAGTGGAAAGGAGGGCCTTACTTACTTTCCAGGGAACTACACCGACTCACTGGTTCAGGTATGTGGATGATACTTGGGTTAAAATCAGATCCAATGAAGTGGCGGCCTTCACAGAACACATTAACTCAGTGGACAATAACATCAAGTTCACAAGGGAAGATGTCCATGAGAACAAACTTGCTTTTTTGGACTGTTTGATATGTATCCAAGAGGGGGGTAACTTGAAGACGGAAGTATACAGGAAACCCACTCATACGGATCAATATCTGTTGTTTGATTCCCACCATCCACTGGAACACAAACTGGGTGTCATTCGAACCCTGCACCACCGGGCGGAATGTGTGGCAACTGATACAGAGTCCAAAGACAAAGAGCAAAAACATCTCAGAGGAGCTTTGAAAGCGTGTGGCTACCCAGACTGGGCCTTTGTCAAAACAGCAGCAACCAAGCCCAAGAGGAACACCAATAGAAATAACCGCCCGGAGACACATAGTAGGCGAAACATAGTCATCCCATATGTAGCTGGAGTGTCAGAGAAACTCAGGAGGATTTTCAACAAACACCATGTCCCTGTGTTTTTCAAACCTAGCAACACACTGAGACAAAAACTGGTACACCCAAAGGATCAAACACCAAAAGAAAAACAAAGCAATGTGGTATACGGAGTCCAGTGTAGCGAGGATTGCACAGATCTATACATCGGGAGACAAAACAACTGCTCTCCAAGCGAATGGCTCAGCACAGGAGGGAGAACTCTACAGGGCAAACCTCAGCTGTCTTTCTACACTTAAAAGACAAGGGACACTCCTTTGAAGACAGCAAGGTCCAAATCTTGGATAAAGAAGACGCTGGTTTGAACAAGGCGGGAAAGAGGCGATTCATGTCAAGGTGGAGAGACCATCTCTGAACAGAGGCAGTGGCCTTCGACACCACCTGTCTGCTACATACAATGCTGTTCTAACATCTGTACCCCGGCGGATTCAGAACACTTCACACATCCATTCATGCAACTCTCACAAGTAACACCTGTATCTAGGAGTTGCATGACACATTGGATAATCCTATCACAACTGCACAGAATCAACACCTCTGTGAGTTTCTTCAGATGTCACCTCTTTGAAGAGTTACAATGTGCCATTGTAAATGGATTAGTGGAAGAGTTTATATGCCGAGAACTTCCCACACCAGTCAGTTGAACTGAAGAAGCTGCTCGGATGAGTAGTGAAACGTCTTCATTGATTACTCAGCAAGTCCAGTTGTTTTTAGATTGACCTATACTAGATATACTATGACCGGGATGAATGAAAATCTTCATAGTCAAACTATAGTAGTGTTTTTGAAACAAACACACCAGTTTTACCTGTGCAGGGCAACACTACATTATATTGTCATTCCTTTAAAACACTTTCATTTTTTGATGTTGCTGTTCCTTTAATCCTTATTGGATTAGTTTTATTGGTTTATTTAATGTTTACATGATTTTCCAGTAGTCTTACAGTATGAAGGTCCAAATTACAGAAAGATCCATTATCCATAAGCCCCAGGTCCCGAGCATTCCGGAGAACAGGTCCCACACCTGTACTTGTAAGGTGAACCCCTTAATCAGATTATCATAGAGCCAGCTTGTATGTGAAATAATTCAGGCCATATATTTGCACAGAACTAAGGTTTCAGTAAACAGATGCGGGTGGCTGTGCCCTAGAACTAATCCCTTCTACAAATCACTTTAACCCTTTATTCCCGGCTAAGTCGTACTGCTCAATGTCACTGCAGTCTGCTGGGGTTAAGAACTTGTAGTGTCTAGTCTGCTTTGCCATCAACTATTTGTTTCAGTGTAGGAACCTCTGTTTTATCGTCTGTCAATGAATTTCGTCTGTGCATTCCATTTGGGAATTCAGAGACCATGTTTTTCCCACAGTACTGCCCATTTTTGGCAGTGATTTAAATATGACGGGGGGGCAGGCACGTAGGTGTCTCTACTCCTGCACCCTAACATGCTTGTGTTAATTGGGGTGCACCGGCTAGCAAAGGCCTCATTAGGGTCCTATAACTCCTTAGGGACAAGGATGCTTTGGGGCAAATTCACTAAAGGGCGAAGTGGCCGTAGCAAATTTTCTATTTCTATTACCCCTTTCGCCAGAGTTTCAGTACCTGGTGAACGGATAAGATGAAGCTACATCTTCCTTAATCTTATGTCAGTGACATCATATCCCGTATGTGTAACTGTTAAATATTTTCATTTTAATATTTTTTTTAACCATTTGAGGGGCATGCCACATTTGTTTTAGGGTGGGCTCATGTCTGGGGCATTAGAGGATCTCTTTTGTCATTACTTTGCTTCCTTGGACATATATAATAATAAGTGGCCACTTCAAGTATTTGCACCAATATCACGAATAAAAACATATATATGACCTATATGTACTCACCCTATTTAAATTGACCTAAGTGTAAGAGTACTAATGAAGTTCCGCTAGGCAGTAATGAACGTTAGTAAAAGTTCGCTATGAAATGCTCGCGCTGATGAATTAACGATAGCGAAACTTCACCAGCGTTTGGTTGCTGAGACGCAACTTCGCATTCTAGAGAATTAGCCTAGTGGTAGTAAATTTGTGCCTGGCGAAGTGTGGCGAAGCCTTCTCAGGTGAAAATTCACCCTTTAGTGAATTTGCCCCCATGTTTTTTCCACAGTACTGGCGATT
Source organism: Xenopus petersii (assembly GCA_038501925.1). Classification (NCBI taxonomy): domain Eukaryota; kingdom Metazoa; phylum Chordata; class Amphibia; order Anura; family Pipidae; genus Xenopus; species Xenopus petersii. The sequence continues at coordinate 15,513,262 of CM076679.1, forward strand.
TTTGGCAGTGATTTATATATGAGGGGGGAAGGCACGTAGGTGTTTCTACTCCTGCACCCTAAAATGCTTGTGTTAATTAGGGTACGCCGGCTAGCAAAGGCCGCATTAGGGCCCTATAATTCCTTAGGGACAAGGATGCTTAGGGGCAAATTCACTAAGATTCGAAGTTGCGTCAGGCGCAACTTCACCGCACTTCGACACACTTCGCCAGGCGTATTTTCGCCAGCGCTCCGCAAATTCACTAAAATGCGAAGTTGCGCACAGGGGTAGCGTAAGTTTTCAAAGTTGCGCTAGCGTTAATTTGCCAAGTGAAGCGAAGTTTCGCTAGCGATGGTTCATTTGCATACGGCGCCAAATTCAAATTTCAATGGAGGAACACGTATTAGCACTACAAATGCCTAGAAAACCTTCAAATTTTTGCCATGTCGCGAATTTCGTGGGAAATTCGTGAACTTTTCAGCGAAACGCCCCAAATTCGCCCATCACGATTCGCTTTGCTTCAGAAGTATCATTACATTGTAAAAAGAAACATAAAAAGGAATTGTAAAATCTCCTTTAGAACAACTTTTAGCATGTTGTAGATAGACCTATACAAAGTCATTATTTCATTTCTATGGTTTTAGAATTATTACCATTGTATCCTGCATATTTTTAGATTGCAACTGAAAACGCTATTGTTGGGTTCACCCACCTCAGCAACTACAAAAAGGATCATCAACTGTAAACTGTTTTATTGTTATTATTGTATTTTAACCTCTCCTGTTCAGTTTTCCAATCTGCTTCCTAGTTGTTCCGATAACTGGGCCGTAGCAACCAGATAGCAGTAGAAATGCCTCACCGGAGAGTTGCAGAAGAAACAATATAAATTTAAAAAGAACAAAAAAAAAAAGGGACAGATATAGTATACACAAACATTTATTTATAAAGCATCAGCAATTAACATAGTGCTTTACATTTGTTTTTTTACAAAAGGGGGTCTTATAATAATTTAACAAACAAAGGTTGCAGAATGAAAAAAGGATCAAGGAGTTCTGCTCACAAAGCCTTCCAATCTATAGGAATAATAGTGGTTGAGCTATTTGAGCCATGGCTTTCTAATAGCTCCACCACTATCGCCTGGCACGAATTCACTGCGAATCTCCACGTTTCACGTCGATTTCCAATTTTCCCGATTTTTCCGGGAAAATATTCCGTGAAAACAGTCAAATTGCTCGATTTTTCCGTGAAAACATTCGAATTGCTTGAAATTTTTGTTTAGCCGTTGGAATGGCTTGATTTTTTTGTGAAAATGTTCGAATTGCACGATTGTTTTGTGAAAATGTTCGAATTTCCTGATTTTTTTCGTGAACTTTCCTAGTTTCACAAATTTTGCGTGAATTTCGTGAATTTTTCGGCAAAGCAAAACAAGAGAAATTCACGCATTGCTACTTACTAAGTTTAGAGAAAACACATTTCCCTTGTTTACATGTTTACATACAAAATCATTATGGGTGTCTAGTAGAAATTCAGGCAGCTTTGATTATTGATAACTGTTGAGCCCGTTTGAGCCATCTGCTCCTGGAACATCAAGAGCAAAACTATCTGTGATAAGATTGGTGGCTGAGCCCTAAGTGTCCTAGCAATTTATAAACCAGGGCAAAGATGAGATATGGATTCTGATGGATACAGACAGGGCCGCCTTCAGGGGGGCACTGGGGGGACAATTGACCTGGGCCTGGTGGCTTCTATATGTTAAAGGATAAATAAACCTTCAAAATAAGTGAATGTAAAATTAACAAGAGTGCTATTTTAAGCACTTTTGTAATTTACATTCATGATTTATTTTGTGTTTATTCTAAGATATCAAAGGATACATGTTCTGTTAATGTGAATGAATTGGGTGACAACAGCACCACCTGCTGGTCAGTTTCCCACCAGTCTGACCACCAAGTAGTCAAGGAAGTTGTCAGGAGAAAGAAAGAGGCTGCTCTGATGTTCTTTTTCTTAGGAAAATAATTAGAAACCTTTATCAAATCTTTCCTAAGCAGAAGATCATCAAAGCAGTCTTGTTCTTTCTCCTGACAACTTCCTTGACTACTTGGTCTGACAACACACATCATATTTACTTCTGAGTCATTATTACCCTAAGGGAAATTAAACTTACAACTGACTCCTAGTATGATGTAGGCAGGACTGCCAAGCTGGAGTCCCAGAGACCCTATTTAGTGATTTTTAAAGCCCATCGACCTTCTTGTTGGATCCACTGACTTCACTGAACACAAATGTAACATTATACAGGTATGTGACCCATTATCTGGAAACCCATTATCCGGAAAGCTCCAAATAATAAAACAGTAGCTTGTACTTGATCCAAACTCAGATATAATTAATCTTTATTGAATGTAAAATCAGCCTTTTTGGGTTTATTTAATGTTTACATTATTTTTTAGTAGACTTAAGATATGAAGATCCAAATTATGGAAAGATCCGTTATCAGGAAAGCACCAGGTCCCAAGCATTCTGGATAACAGATCACATACCTGTATTAGAAATTGGCCTATGGACGTGTTGCATAAAGAATAACTAATTTTAAAGGAGACATATAGGATTTATAGAGCTCCCTATAGATGTTCACTGGTCCCTGTGTCAACTGAGGGGTGGGCGTGTCCTAAGGGTCCCTGCCAGAAGCACAGTAGGAGGGGGCAGCCAATCACAGCCCTGCAGTCACACATGCAGAAACAGACTTCAGTTCCCTATCAGGTCCTGCTAGCTGCTGATTGGTTCCTGCCCTATAGTACAGTGAGCTGAGTGCCGTCGACTCCCCTGCACAGCCTGGGAATTCAGGGAGCAGGAAGTGGAAGAGAAGGGAGGGATTATTAGGGGTTTTGCAGAAATATTCAATAAATCAGCCTGAAACACTACTTTTTTAAGCACAATTCTTCTATATCTAAATCAGTATAACGTACTGTTAAGTTCTTTTTTACATAAAATTTCTCCATTAAGAAGTTGATATTTATCGTAGATACTAATATTCTGGGAAAATGTATAATTGTTCCAAAGCCTTTACATTCTATATATATTTTTTTTAGCATTTACACCTCTGCATGGTCTTTGGGATACTGACTCTAGTAACCAGGCATTCATGGTTTAGTGTAATAATACAGAGTTAGATGAATTCCTAACTTAAATATTAGGGTTCTGCCCTAAGGAAATCATTTTTAAAAATTTAAATTATTTGATTATAATGGAGTGTATGGGAGATGGGCTTTCCGTAATTCGGAGCTGTCTGGATAACGGGTGTCCGGATAACGGATCCTATACCTGTACTAGGATAAGTGGAATCTCCGCACTATGCAGTTTCAAAACGAATGAACTGTGTCACTACGGCATAATTGCCTGAGAACAACCCTGCTAGCCTAGTAGGAATTACACAAGTTATACATTGGCACAGCATGTCACTAGGTGAAGCAAAACAAGCAACTCTTTAACCCTTTCTGTTGACCTAGCTGTTCTTTAGGCGGTAATGCAAAGATTAACCTAAAATGAATCAATTAGGGATGTACCGAATCCACGATTCGGTTGGAGATTCGCCCAGGATTTGGTCTTTTTCAGCAGAATGTGCCTGGCCCAATCCGAATCCTAATTTGCGTATGTAAATTAGGGGCAGGGAGGGAAATCACGTGGCTTTTCGTCACAAAACAAGGAATTTAAAAGAAATCCTTCCTTTTTCCTTTGCTAACCCTAATTTGCATATGCAAATTAGGATTCAGATTCGGTTCGGTATTTGGCCGAACCTTTCACAAAGGATTGTGGGATTTGGCTGAATCCCAAATAGTGGATTTGTTGCATCCCTAGAATCAATAGAGCTGGCACACTCTAGGTAAATTAATCCAGCATGTAAAAGGTTAATGCAGCACAGAACCGTACGTTTTTAGCAGCCTGTAAATCTAATATCAACAAGTTTGTTTCTTTCTAAATAAAATATTAAGTTGATTCCAGCTTGTGCCTGGAGTGGATGCCCCATGTCCCTAGGGGTTTGGTCTCGTAGGCAGCCTGTTTATTAGATTTGGCTGCTTTCAATCTCTAGCAATTAGTTTATTCAAGGATCCTCCACTGGTTGCCTGAGTGCAGTGTCCCTGGGGCCTGAAGTGTCCCAGGGGTACTAAGCGTTAAAGATACCAGAAAGTTGTAAGTCAGAACTTTTAACCACTTATGGAGGTTGTTCAAAGGGAATCATACAGGATACACCCCTTTTCAATGTGAGCTCAATGAATAGAGCCCAACATACTTTGCTTATTTTGATGAACAAATATCTATTGATTTTGTTACTTCTGGTACTAAACAAGAAAATGAATCAATTTTCACTTTAGCACTTCCTGGTCCCAAACAACAGACGAAAACCTGATAATACTAATTCCCAGCCAATTCCCACACTGTTTTTATTGGCTCATGCAAAGTAGTCAAGGCACTGTTTCGAATCCTTGATAAAGGGCCCTGCGAGGTCAGAAACGTTGCCTTGTCTACTTTGCACGAGCCAATAAAATTGCACAACTTAAGGGTTAGGCCACACTGGGCATTTTGGGTAGATTTGGTCAACTGATGACTAATCGCCTCGTCTTTGCGATGACCAATCTCCCCAAGCACCTTCTCTGGCGCTGGCTAAAATGAAAAAACTCCGGCGCTAATCACACGCGGCGATTAGTTTTCCGAAGTTGCCCGAAGTTTCTTGAGGCGACTTCGGAAAATGAATGTCATTAGTGCAGGCGTTTTTTCATTTTAGTCAGGGAAGGCGTTTGGGGAGATTGGTCGCCGCAAAAACGAGGCAATTCGTCGCCAGGCAACCAAATCTCCCCAAAACACCCTGGGGCTCACTTATAAAGAATGGGCAATTTTGCACCTGGGCAGTAACCCTTAGCAAATCAGTGATTAGCTTTTTTCATCCAGCTGCAGGTTGAGCAGTGAAAGCAATCATCTGATTGGTTGCCATGGGTTATTGCCCAGGTGCAAATTTGCCCAGTCTTTATAAATGACCCCCCCAGTGTGGCCTTACCCTAAAGAATTGATTCACTTTATCAGTGTGCAGCAGTTTTTTGGATTGTATATGCAATGCTTTGTAGTCCGTGTAGTTGTGTAAAGGTTACGGCATGGATCACTTTAATGATCAGCCTTTTAGCATGGCCATTTCATATGTCTGGTTGAAAAGGATGAAGCCAGTTACATTGTCCAGATGTTAAACCTTTTGGACAATCACATGAGTTAAAGCACACACACAGGGGTGCTTCGCCAATGAGGCGAGTTGAGGCTGTCGCCTCAGGCGACAGCGCCCCACTAGGTACCAGGGGCAGCAAAAATGCTGCTCCTGGTACTACGAATTTCCGGGGGAGGGGGGGCAGCAGCAACTGCTGCTGCCTCAGGCAGCGGAGGGGCCAGGATCGCCCCTCACACAATGTGCAGTGTAAGTGTGCTCCGCTTGCACACCCTGGCCTACAAAAATAGATGCCTGGTGCACGGTGATGGAAGGATCGGCACCCTCCAAAGACGTAGAAACAGGAATCACTGGCACTCGAAGGCTGGTGCAAGCAGAGACAAGTCCTTGCGTGTTTATTAGCAGAAAGTCCAATGTTTCGGGGTTATACCCCTTTGTCAAGCATGACAAACGGGTATTACCCCCGAAACATTGCACATGACAAAGGGGTATAACCCCGAAACATTGCACTTTCTGCTAATAAACACGCAAGGGCTCTTCCCTGCTTGCACCAGCCTTCGAGTGCCAGTGATTCCTGTTTCTACAGCATTAGTGAAATGACACAAGGAGCGATTGTTAGTTATGTAGCAACATGAGAAGCGAATAAAAGTCTCAAATTTGAAATTTGAGAATTGACTGCAAGTGCCTGATGCTGCCAAATGACAGGTTATTTTTTGCTTAAAAAAAAAAATAGGATTCTTGCACTTGTACAGACAAATACAAGAGGTCCTCTGCACTCAGCCCATTATCAATATATTAAAGACATTGAGACATTGTGTACCTTAAGCTACTAAAACTGCCTTAAGCTTTAAACAAAACAGGGATTGTTTGTCCATATATTGCAATATATTTAAGCTGGCCAACTACGTCAGTCATCCCTGGCCAGTCCTACACTCAACTTGCATCTGATTCATTAAGAATTCTATTGCTTCATTATAAATTTTACAAAGGGACTAAGTTTTACCTGCAACTTACTTGCTGCTTTCAAAGTAAAACTCCCAAACTTGGCTGCCTTATTGGCCACCAGTGGGATCACCTGACTATAGCTGGGAAGGGTGGGAGCTACAACATGGAGCTGGTTACTGCTCCTGTATAAACTATAACAAACAAAGGGAAAGTTGTGCTCACTAATGATTTTAAAACCATCAAATGGGGGTGCAATGAGGCTGTGACCACAAAATCCATACAGACAAATACAAGAGTCCTCTGCACTCAACCCATTATCAATCTATTTAAAGAAAAATTATACCCCAAAAGACATGTGACCTAACATGTGCACCGTGAATCCTAGAATCCCAGGGGGAAGCCCTTATTTTTTTTAAAATGGCAATTTGGTATTTAGGATTACCCAATGGCACATACTATTAAAAAAATCATATTATCATGAAAATGGTTTATTTACATGAAGCAGAGTTTCTCTTTTTATAGAGACTTACATTGTTTAGGGGGTATAGTTTTCTCTTTAAGACAATGAGATGCTGGCACTTGCACCAGGCACTTGCAGGAGATTCCAAGGGGCTTAGGCACCCAGTCGGCTACACCAGCCGCCCCCCACCATGTGCGTGCACCGTGAGTACGTGCATGCGCCATAAATAGAGAAAGGAGGGTGTAATGAAGGAGAAGGGCAGGGAAGGGGAGGGAAGGGAGGGAGTAAGGGAAGGGGGGAGGGCAGGGGAGAGGCAAGAGCAGCAGTGGAGCGAACCACCCAGACTAGGGGTAGGCAGAAAACTTTTGAACAGGTATCTGACCAGCACCCCCCCATTTTTGCACCCTAGGCAGGTGCCTCTTTTGCCTACCGCTAGTTCCGGCCCTGTGCGATCTGCATTGAAACATAATGGATAGTGATTTTTTTTTTATTCACCTCCCACAGAGCGTCAAAAATTTAGACAACAGATTACTCAAAACTGGCCTGTGTGCCATTACCCTTAAAGATTTTTAAAATTACAAATTGTTTAAAGTGCTTTCTAGCATTTATTTTATAAGATAGTTTACTAACGAGTACTTTCAGAGACATCCCAAATCATGAGGGGATAATGATCTATTCCAGAATAGAAATACAGCTTCATCTCGCACACCCAATTATATTATGCGATGATATAGCATTATATGGTGCTCAATGGTAGAGGTTCGGCCACCTCACAAATCATACAAATAGAAAATTATCCACGGCACAAAGGCTGCTGCAAGCAAGGAACCCCTTGCACGTTTATTGCGGAAGTGAGCAACGTTTCGGGGTCACGCCCCGGCTTGACAAAGGGGCGTGACCCCGAAACGTTGCTCACTTCCACAATAAACGTGCAAGGGGTTCCTTGCTTGCAGCAGCCTGTGTGCCGTGGATAATTTGCTATTTAAATTATCTATTCCAGCCATTTTTGAGACTTTGTTTTTTGTTATTGTTTAGTGTGAAGAGGAATTTAGATTAAAAAACCCTGTACTGGATTATCACCTTTATAACATGCCGGGCCAAGGTATTTTGGCACCCTAGGCAAGGGCTTCAATTAGGCCCCCCTCAACCGGTCCTGCATTACCATTTCACACCTTTGTGCCCCCTGTACCTGTGCCAGGCAGCCATCATGTTGTCCCATAAACCCGTGCCAGCACCTATCATATTCCCCCCATTTGTACCTGTGCCAACAGCAGTCAATCCCTCAGATTGCCCCCAACCTGTACCTGTGCCAGCATAAACCAGAACATCCATCATATTGTTACCCAGTGTCGGACTGTGGGGCCTGGGGCCCACCGGGACTGCTGTCCAGGGCTCCCCGCCCCCTTGCTGTGCTGCATGGTGCCGTGTGCTCCCTTCCTTGCGTTCCACGCTGGCACGCATGCGCAGACGGTGCGGTGCTGGTGCACATGCACAGACGGCGTGGTGCTCCTGCTTTTTTTTTTTTAAAATACCATGATTGGGGGTCTGGCCCGGCGGGGGCCCATGATGGTCTGACCCTGTTGTTAACCCCAATGTGTACCTCTGCCAGCATATAATCCATCATATTGACCCTAATTTGTACCTGTGCCAGCAGGAGCCAAAAGTTCATGACATTGCCCCTAATCATCTGTTTACCTGTGCCAGCAGACACCATATTGCCCCATGTACCTGAGCCAGTAGCAGCCAATCCTCCAATCTGTGCCATCAGGAGCCAAACATCCATCATATTGCCCCCAAATATGTACTTGTGCCAGCAGCAGCCAAAAATCCATCATACTGCCTCTAATCATCTGTTTATCTGTGCCAGCAGCAGCCAAGATATTGCCCACAAATATGTACCTGGGCCAGCAGCTGCCCCCAGTACAAATCAAAGTGGGGTTGGAACAGGCAGTTTAAAAAATTGAGAAACTATTAAAGGCCAAGCAAACCAGGGTTTAAAAAGAAAAAAATTCAACTTGAAAGTGAGCCCCCCCATGACTGCGTCCTAGACGGGCGCCTACTCTGCCTACCCCTAGTTCCGGCCCTGATAACATGGGGTTAGTTAGCCTGGAGCCATTCCCTTCTAAGGGTCAGGGCACACACTCAGATTAGAGGAGATTAGTTGCCCGGCGACAAATCTCCTCTTTTTCGGGGAGACTAATCTCCCCGAACTGCCTCCCGACGGATAGAATGTTGGGATGGCACTTGGAACGCTTCGTTTTCTGAAGTCACCCAAAGTTTCCTCCGAGTGCCATCTCGCCGGGCGACTAATCTCCCCGAATCTGAGCGTGTGCCCTGACCCTAACTCTGGATAAACAGAATCCTTTCCGGGTTTAAAGGGCACCAGTTTTTAGGCTCATTAATTGCACATGGTTATAAGTAATTGCTAACTTGCATGTTCTGAACACTTACTGGAAATGTCTTCTTTTTTTCTGACAAAAGGGGAGATTCTGTAGGTGTAATGATATTTGGAAACTGCCAATGGGATCCAGCCCTTCATTAAAAAGGACGTACCCTTACCTGAGAACAACAGATAATTACTAAGGTCTAACAGACTTAAATGTGATTGTTGCCTTGAATTGTTGTAGCAGATACTGAGGTACCTGTGATAATGGCTGCTGTACTGGATGAGCGAGTGCATGAAGTGCCAATACCCATGAATTAAATAAATGTTGATCTGAGCCAGGTTGGACTTACTGATGTAAGTAATTACAAATGATATGGCCTAAACTGTCAATTTAGATATTCTGGCAAATGCCAGAGGGGCTGCTGTACGCTGACTTTTTTATTGGACCCTTTGGGGTTTTTGGGGCTCAGTGTACTTAATATGCCAGGGAATATTTTGAATACAAATCAGTGCTTGTCTGGGATTTGCCGGTTGGGAAGTTTCACCTTCTTTAAAGGGGAATTAAAGTCTAAAATAGAATAATGCTAGAAATGCTGTATTTTGTATACTAAACATAAACATGAACTTACTACACCTAATTAAACAAATGATTTATGATTTCAAAGTTGGCCGCAGGGGGTCAACATCTTGTAACTTTGTTAAACATCTTTGCAAGACCAAGACTGTGCACATGCTCAGTGTGGTCTGAGCTTCAGTTGGGAGGTTAAGTCAAATACTATCTGCTAGAAGCCAATACAGCAAGACTGATTAATAGTCAGAATATACAGACTGCAATGGGTCTGCGGATAAAAATCTCTACACAGTCGCCGGCTGCTTTATAAGGAAACAAACAAAGCTGCTTGAGCTATGGAAAGTACGGTGGGGGCTCCCCCTTACCATTTGAAAGTATGATCGTTTCCCTGCAGAGCAGTTAGGGACCGTCTAAAGTTTCCTATCTGCAACTGTCAGAGCAAGTAAAACAAAAGGGGAATTTCACTGCATACAGTCAGGTTTATTATAAAAACGGTAGTCATTTTTTAATTACAGTATATTGGAGATAGATTTCTTTTTCATTAAAGAAAGGAAAAATGGGATTTCATTTGTTTGCCTTTACATCCCCTTTAAGTCTTAAAAACAAAGGGAAAATGTGGCTTATGAATAACTGACATTAAATGAATACTGTACTCGTCTTTATTAAATATTAGACAACAACGTAATGTGTATACATATTCTCCAGACTGAAAGTCGAACTACAGGAATAGGATCTGTTAATCAGAAACCCGTTTTCCAGGAAGCTCAGAATTACTGGAAGGTCATTTCCCTTTTGAATCAAATAATTCACATTTTTTAAAAATGATACTTTCTCTGTAATAATAAAACAATACTGTGTAATTGATCCCAACTAAGATATAATTAATCTTTATTAGAGGCAAATGAATCCTGTTGGGTTTATGTTGAGTAGATCCAAATTACAGAAAGATCCAATATCCAGAAATCCCCAGATTTGAGCATTCTGGATAACAGGTCCCATACATTTGTAGCAGTGGTGTAACTGGTTATTACTGGGCCCCTGCAGCAAATTATTTTCTAGGTCCCCAAAATTTCTAGAAGTTGAACTGGTTTACCAATATTTATTGAAATAGTATATGAGTAAGGGCCTCATGGGGCCCCTATACCTCTAGGGCCCCCCTGCAGCCACAGGGTCTGCTTACTCTGTAGTTACGCCCCTGATTCCTATCCTCTTATAAGTGCAGATTTTGTGTTTTTAAAATTTCCTAATTTTTGTACAGGCATGGGACCTGTTATCCAGAATGCTCGGGGCCTGGGGCTTTCCAGATCATACTGTAATTTGGATCTTCATACCTGTCTGCTAAAAAATCATATAAACATTAAATAAACCCAATAGGCTGGTTTTGCTTCCAATAAGGATTAATTATATCTTAGTTGGGATCAAGTACAAGCTACTGTTTTATTATTAAAGAGAAAAAGGAAATAATTTTTTGGATAAAATGGAGTCTATTGGAGAATGGCATTCCATAATTCTGAGCTTTCTGGATAACACGTTACTGGAAAAGTTTGAGGCCTGGGGTATTCCTGTATCATTCTGTATTGTTATTTTTAAATGATTGAGTTAAGGGGTTACTCTGTATAATACAATGTTGCAGTGTTCCCTGGCAGTTTAAGCATAATGGGAGTTGTGCCATAGTGTTAGAGTCCTTAAGCGTTATGGGAGTTGTGCCAAAGTGTTAGAGAGCCCTTAAGCGTTATGGGAGTTGTGCCATAGTGTTAAAAGCCCTTAAGCGTTATGGGAGTTGTGCCATATTGTTAGAGAGCCCTTAAGCATTATGGGAGTTGTGCCATAGTGTTAGAGAGCCCTTAAGCGTTATGGGAGTTGTGCCATAGTGTTAAAGAGCCCTTAAGCGTTAAGGGAGTTGTGCCATAGTGTTAGAGAGCTCTTAAGCGTTATGGGAGTTGGGCCATAGTGTTAGAGAGCCCTTAAGCGTTATGGGAGTTGTGCCATAGTGTTAGAGCCCTTAAACATTATGGGAGTTGTGACATAGTGTTAGAGAGCCCTTAATAGTTAGCAGAGTTGTGCGATAGTGTTGGAGAGCTCATACTTAAAATATGTGCAGGATAAATGACTTGTGACCTCTTTCCATGTACTTCGGCAAAGCATTTTGTATTTTTATTTATAAAGTGTCAGCCTTTTTCACTGCGCCACATGTGTGAATTAGAGTCAGCACCTGAAGCAGCGGCCGATGAGGGAGAATTTCCGTTGTTGTGGCATGAGATATATAAAGAACTATAAATATTGTTGGTAGGCCGAACATGTTTAGAATTATCCCATAGATATTTGATGCGGTCAGACTTTTATCTATGATTTTATTTTAAGCACTTACTATTTTCTGTGTTTAGGAAATGTCCGGCACTTTCTACAAATTCGAAATCAGTTTAAATTGTGCCATCCTCAATGCAAGAGAATTTAATGTCTGACGGGTGGGATGTCTGTAGTCACCCTTAAGGGGTTCTTTTTAAAGTTGGCAGTGTAAAGATTATTTCATTCATTTTTAAAACTTCCTGACAAACTGCACTGTGGTAAATCGGTGTGTGGGGCCCCTAAACAAGATCAGACTGTGGTGTAATTGCTAGGAATGAACCAAATCCAGGATTCTGCCTTCTTCAGCAGGATTCGGATTGAATCCTTCTGCCCGGCCGAACCAAATCCGAACCCTAATTTGCATATGGAAAATGGCTCGACATGTTGTACATTATATTTTGTGCATCTGTACCAGCCCAAGGGAACCATAGCCCTTTAGCAGTAAAGATCTGTGTCGCCGAAGATGCCCCAGTAGCTCCCCATCTTCTTTTCTGCTGATTCACTGCACATGCTCTGTGCTGCTGTCACTTACTGAGCTTAGGGACCCACTCACAATATACAGAACACATAGAATAGAAATGTCACAATATATGGCTGATTAGTAATTAATACAGATAATTACTACATGGCAGCACAGAAACCAGTGCAATTAGCATCAGAATTTAATAATCAGCAAACCTGTAGCATCAGCTTATATTACAGGCCAACCTCATTTTCTGCTGGATAATTAGTGACGAGCCCTAAGCTTAGCTTCTCAACAGCTGCTCAGAGCCCACTGAACATGTGAGTGTCACAGACACTTTCCAAGATGGTGACCCCCTGTGACAAGTTTGAAGTCCTGGATCATTGCTGCTATTGACAAGCTGAAACTTTAGGCTGGTGCAATAAATTCACTATATAAAATATGGCATTTTTAGCCATATTCATTTTTAGGGTTTAGTTCTCCTTTAAAGAGATAAGATGATCCTTTTGCAAGAAGGCACAGCAGTTATATATATCAGGTCATCCTACTCTAGTTTTGGTATTTTGATGTAATATATGTATAATTTTTAGTGATGGGCGAATAAATTCGCCTGGCATGAATTTACGGCTAATTCCTGCGTTTGGCCGCCGGCGAATAAACTCGCGAATCTCCTACGAAAATTCGGTGGTGAAAATTTGCGGCAATATTCTCATTTTCACCATTTTCCTGTGAAAATTTTGAATTTCTCGATTTTTTCATGAAAAGGTTCATAATGCTCGTTTTTTTTAATGAAAACGTTCGAATTGCTAGATTTTTTTGTGAAAACGTTCGATTGGCTTGATTTTTTCGCGAAAACGTTCGAATTGCTCGATTTTTTCGCGAAAACATTCGAATTTCACAAATTTTTCGCGAAAACATTCAAATTTCACGACTTTTTCATGAACTTTCCAATTTCACGGATTTTCGAGAATTTTTCAGGGAAGCAAAACAGGAGAGATTCGCCCATCACTAATAATTGTTCTTTACAGTGAAGTATTAAGAAGTGGTTATAGTAAAAGAAAAACTTGTCCCCAGAGCTCATAGTCCCATGTGTAAAAAAAAAAAGAGAGATTTACAATGAAGAACTGAGTACAGCAGATGGCACTACCTGACTTCTTTACGAGTGATTTCAAATGGGTGTGGGAGAAATGCAGGCGCATGTTTCATTCACAAGGTGCTGCTGCATGAGTTTCCCTGAGACCTGCGTACTTGGGCTGTGCCAACTCCGACCTCTACTGAAACTCTTAGAGATGTTTGTATTGAGTATAAACCATTTGCGTTTATGAGGGGGTGTTGGATGACACTGGAGCCCACCCACCTCTAACTGCCGGTTAGGTTTCCCCGAGTCTCACACTGCTGCTCTCATTTCTTCACAAGACTTGGAGACAGAAGGACGAGAAGATATTTCAACTTTGATTCCAGACCAGTTTTCCTTGTATCAATGGTTTCTGTCACAGTGAGTATTAATTCTTCTATTCTGTTAGGACACTGGAGCTGGAAAGTTTTGCAAATATCTTTTTTCTGCATATGACATTAGTTTGCATTTGTCTGTGCGTCCTGATTAAAAACATACGGTTTATTTTTATACAGTTTTCTGTATCTTGAGTTGTTTTAAAACATTTTCTTCTGAAACTGCTGATTTACATGGATTTAGCTTTTACCATGAGGATGATCATGTTCCTCTATGACTTTTGTTTATATGTTATATTATCCACTTTGTATAACAAAAACAAAGTAACACTTGACATCCAACTCTTGTGTAGTACAGAAACCTATTATCCAGAAAGCTCCAAATTACGGAAAGGCTGTCTCCATATTATTATCCAAATTTTTATAAAAGATTTCCTTTCTCTCTGTAATAATAAAACAGTAGCTTGTACTTGATCCCAACTAAGATAAAATTAATCCTTATTGGAAGCACAAAAGCAGCCAATTGAGTTTATTTAGGGGCAGATTTATCAAGGGTCGAATTTCGAATTTAAAAAACTTCAAAATTCGAATTAAAAAAGACCAACCAAAATTTATTTCAAATAAATCAAACTTTAGCGGGCAGATTTATCAAAGGTCGAAGTGAAAATTTGAATTAGAAAAATTCAAATTTCAAGCTGGTTTTTGAGTACTTCGACTGGGGAATGGTCCTTATTCGATTCGATTTTGAAAAAAATTCGGGAATTCAAAATTTATCATGTACTGTCTCTTTAAAAATTCGACGTCGACCATTTGCCATCTAAAACCTGCCGAAGTGCTGTTTTAGCCTATGGGGGACCTTCTAAAACCTATTTGGAGTCAATTGGCGGACTTTGAAAAATCAACTTTTTTTTTGGAAATACCTTTCGAGCTATTTTTTGTGTACTTCAACTAGGGAAGAGTCCAAATTCAATTTGAATTTGAAAATAATTTGAAAATCTGAATATCGAAATTTATCATGTACTATCTCTTTAAAAATTCGACTTTGACCATTCGCCATCTAACACCTGCCGAATTGCTGTTTTAGCCTATGGGGGACCTCCTAGAACCTATTTGGAGTCAATTGGTAGAAAAATCAAAAGGTTTTTTTCTCTGAAAAACTTTGAATCGAATTCGATCGAATGCGCTGTTAGTACGATGTGTACGATTCAAATTCGATTGAAACCAGACCTATTCGCCCAACAATAAAACTCTTTTTTTGATAAATGTTTTTTTAATTTGAATTTCAAAGTTATGGGAGTTAAAAAAAAACTCCCAATACTTCGAAATTCAACCCTTGATAAATCTGCCCCTTAATGGTTTTCAAGTAGACCTAAGGTATGAAGAACTGAATTACAGGAAGATCCGTTATCCAGAAAACTCTGGAGCATTCTGGATAACAGGTCCTATACCTGTAGATATAAAAAGGAAACATTTGAATGTTAAAATTAGCTGTCAGGTTAATTGGAAATAGGGAGCCATTATTGACGCCATTAAAGGGTCATCTCTGTAAGATTTCAATTATTTGCTTTGCATTTACAGTCACCGAATACATTTCTAAGGGGAGAGATCATTCTTTAGAATGTGTGGCACTTCTTGTGTAAGCCAGTTCCTTTAAATATACTTCCCTCCTTATCTGAATAAAAAATGTACAAAGCACGACCTGAGCTGTTAAAGTTTAAATACATGTGCACCGGCTGCTCTTGATAGCAGCTTTAAGTTTTCTATACAGGTATGGGACCTGTCATTCAGAATGCAAGGTTTTCTAGATAACAGATCTTTCCGTAATTTGGATCATCATTAGAGATGGCGCGAACTGTTCGCCGGCGAACTTGTTCGCGCGAACATCGGGTGTTCGCGCTCGCCGGAAGTTCGCGAACGTCGCGCGACGTTCGCCATTTTGGGTTCGCCATTGTTGGCGCTTTTTTTTGCCCTCTCACCCCAGACCAGCAGGTACATGGCAGCCAATCAGGAAGCTCTCCCCTGGACCACTCCCCTTCCCTATAAAAACCGAAGCCCTGCAGCGTTTTTTTCACTCTGCCTGTGTGTGCTGAAGAGATAGTGTAGGGAGAGAGCTGCTGCCTGTTAGTGATTTCAGGGACAGTTGAAAGTTTGCTGGCTAGTAATCGTTTTGATACTGCTCTGTTATTGGAGGGACAGAAGTCTGCAGGGGTTTGAGGGACATTTAAGCTTAGGTAGCTTTGCTGGCTAGTAATCTACCTTCTACTGCAGTGCTCTGTATGTAGCTGCAGTGGGCAGCTGTCCTGCTTCTGATCTCATCTGCTGACTGCTGCAATAACAGTAGTCCTTGTAAGGACTGCTTTTATTTATTTTTTTGTTCCAATACAGAGCAGTATCAAGCAGATTACTAGCCAGCAAACTTACTATCATCTGTCCCTGAAATCACTAACAGCTCTCCCCCTACACTATCTCTTCCAAGCACACACAGGCAGATTTTTCAGATACATTTTTGCCCTTGATCCCCCTCTGGCATGCCACTGTCCAGGTCGTTGCACCCTTTAAACAACTTTAAAATCATTTTTCTGGCCAGAAATGTCTTTTTTAGATGTTAAAGTTCGCCTTCCCATTGAAGTCTATGGGGTTCGCGAACCGCTCGCATTTTTGCGCAAGTTCGCAAATATGTTCGCGAACTTTTTTTCCGACGTTCGCTACATCCCTAATCATCATACCTTAAGTCTGCTAAAAAAATCTTATAAACATTAAATCAACCCAATACGCTGCTTTTGCTTCCAATAAAGATTAATAATTGTATCTTAGTTGGGATCAAGTACAAGCTACTGTTTTATTATTACATTTTTAAAATTTGGATTATTTGGATAAAATGGAGTCTATGGGAGATGGCCTTTCTGTAATTCTGAGCTTTCTAGATAAAGGGTTTCCAGATAATGGATCCCATACCTGTATCCTACACAAAGCATCAAAACCACACATCAAAGCAGAACATTTCTTTTAATAAAGGTCCTGGCTGTATCTCTGTCCCACAACTGTGTTTGTCTTTTGTCATCCTCTTTGAACTTATCTAAGCAAGGAAAACAAATTGACTGTCAAAAATAGGCATTTTTTTCACATGACAATGTTATCAAATGGGCAATTTGCTCTACACATGGGTCATTTATCTGACAATGTAACGTTACCTATCACTCGAAAAACTACAGATCACACTGCCTTACAAAGGTAGCCAAGGATGAGTAGAGTATAACAGTGCTTTATTAGCAGGCTCATGCAGGCATTACACAACAGTAACTTTCACTTTTAAGCTGTCAGGAAGTATGCACAGTTTAAGTCGGAGCACAGTGACATCTACAGGCCATTTGTATAAACACCACATATTCCCCCTATAGTAGGAAAGCATTTGGGCTAATGTAATAAACAATAACAATGAATCTTAAAGCAATAATATACATTATTCACATCACATAGTCTTCAGTCCATGAAGGTAATTTTCTGATTCTTGCAGTATGCCTTATAGGTTCACTTTCTTCAGGCCTATTGCAGTTGACATCAGGAGTAGAAAAATGTCCTTCATCAAATCAATGTCATATCTAACAGGAGCAAGATGTGTATGGTCCTCACTGGTGCCTCACTTCAAGTGGTGTAGTAAATTTAGATTGTCCTTGTTTCAGTATTCCTGGTTTCATAATTCTGACTAAAGATCCAGGCTGAAAGTGTACTTCTCTTGCACCACGTTTTCTGTCAGTATAAGCCTTGCATTTGGCTTGTTGAAGGTTCACAATGTCAGCAGTAGACGATTTTGTAGGCTCAGTATTTTGTGATGTCTGCAACATGCAACTTAGGGCGCATCTGTCTGCCATGTAATAATTCAGCTGGAGATGATTTGGTTGTTGCATGGTGCATTGCTCTGTAGTTATGTAGGAACTCTGTTGTAAATACTTTCCAAGATTTCCCAGTAAGATTTGCGGTCTGTAGTGCTTCTTTCAGACTTGCTCGATTTCTCCATTTGCTTGTGGGTAATACACTGAAGATTTCATATGAACAATATTCCTCTCTCTCTCAGAAAGGATTCAAACTTATATGAGACAAACTGTGGTCCGTTGTCTGATATTAACTCCTTTGGATTACCCTCTCTGCTGAAGACTGTAGTAAGAAATGTTATTACTGTAGCTGATGTTATATAAGAAACTAATTTCAATTTCAGGCCATTTACTGTAATAGTCTATCAAGGTTATAGCAAATCTACAGTCAATAAGAGCATCTGTAAAAGGACCAACCATATCAATAGCAAGTTTTTCTCATGCTGAATCAGGGAATGGTACTGGTTTTACATCTGGTCTCAACTTAACTTTGTGTACAAAGTTCTTTGCACAGCCCAGTGAAGTGTTGCTTTGTGATGAAATTTTAGACACTGGCTGTAGGGCAGGCACTGGTGCTGTTGTAATGAGACCATCAACTAATTGTAGGTTTAATGCATCAAAGAGATCCCTTCCAAGTATAGCAGTTCTCCGCGATCTTCTTCCTGCTGTGAACGGCGCATGCGCAGTAGGATAATTTCACCGGTACGATCAACTGCACATGCGCGTGACTTTTGGCGCATGCGCAGTAGATCCGTACCGGTGAAATGATCCTACTGCGCATGCGTCAAAACGCCGTTCACAGCAGGAAGAAGATCACATGGAAGAAGATGTCGTCGGTGAACTCCCTGGACTGGACCTGCGCAGAAGGGTAAGTAACAAGTTAGGGGCATTTGCCCAGCAGGACGGGTAGGCCAGGGGGGAGGAAGGAGGGTGGGCAACAAACGGGAGGGGGGGTGGGGGGTTTGCGCCGACTAGGTTTCCTTCCCCTTTAAGTAACTGACCAGTTTCAGGGCAGGTGCAACAAGCGGATCTTTTGCAAAGTATTTCAAGAAAATATCCTTTGGTAATATAGAAACAGCTGAACCTGTATCAAGCATCAGGTTAATGGAGTGTCCCTTGTCAGTAGAAGCAGTACTGACACTGACAGTGCATATAAACTTGTCTGGAATAAATGTACCAGCTTTATCCACACTTAATACTGTGACATTTGTAGTAGTGACTTCATGAACATCTTTAGCAGAACTATGGCAGATCTTAGCAAAATGTCCTACTTTTGTACATTTGCGGCACCGATTAGCTTTTGCAGGACATGTAACATGATTTGCAGTGTGTTGTGTTGAACCACAGCGAAAGCAGTATTTCTATTTGTATTTGCTGCAAGGTTTTGCAGTGTAGGTGAATCCCTTTCCTTAGCACTGTATTTTGCCTGTGACTGTGCATTATTAGACCACAGTGCTGAATTCACAGTTGGTACATTCCCAGCAGTTCCCTGACTGAGAGTTTTAGCCTCTGCCACTGCTGTTTCAATTTGGCTAGCAACTGTAATAGCCTTTGCAAGGGTTAAATCCTTCTCTAGGAGCAGTCTCTCTCTAATGCGAGTTTGTTTTTTCCACTATTTGGTCTCTTAGCATTTCATATGTTAGAGTCCCTAACTCACAGGTAACAACCAGCTCTTTCAAAGCTGCTACAAATTTTGCTGTGGATTCGCCATTACGTTGTCCACGTTGGCGGAATGTATATCTTTCAGCAACCACATTTATAGCTTTAAAGTTCTTTATAGCAGTAACACAGTTTCATAAGTCTCATCAGGTAATGGTAATGTATAGAATATACTCTGCTCCCAGGCAGTGAATAAGTAAAGCACGCTTTCTAGCAGCAGAAATCTCCCCTTGGTCAGCAGCAATAATGTAGTTTTCAAACATACGAATCGAAGCAGTAAAAGGTATGGTAGGCTCACCAGGGTTTGGAAGAAAAGGTGCAGGCTGCTGCAGAGGTAGAAGAGCCATCTCCTCGTCAATCTGTTATGTTTTGGGTAGCCCAGGATGAGTAGAGTATAACAGTGCTTTATTAGCAGGCTCATGCAGGCATTACACAACAGTAACTTTCACTTTAAGCTGTCAGGAAGTATGTGCAGTATAAGTCTGGGCACAGTGACATCTACAGGCCATTTGTATATACATCACATGATCCAATATATCTTATAGGGAGGCTTCCTTTCCTAGCAGATGTATTAGAGCTCACTCATGTAACTTATTCCAGTACAATCAAAATTTAACACAATAACTGCCTTTTGCACAAATCCTGCATGTAGAGAGACATGATGTCTGGTGATTTTAATAGAGTGAGCTCTAATACATCTTCTCGGCAAAAAGCAGCCTCCTTATAAGACAGGGATCCCCAAACGTATTTTTACCCATGAGCAACATTCAAAAGTAATAGAAGTTGGAGAGCAACATAATCATGGAAAATGTCCCTGGGGTTGACAAATATGGGTTGTGATTGATTATTGGTAGCCCCTATGTGGACTGGCAGCCTACAGGAGGCTCTGTTTGGCAGTACACCTGGTTTTTATTCAACCGAACTTGCCTTCAAGCCAAAAATTCAAAAACAAGCTCCTGCTTTGAAGTCACTGGGAGCAACATCAAATGAGCTGGTGAGCAACATGTTGCTCACGAGCCGCTGGTTGGGGATCACAGCTATAAGATATATTGGATCTAACTGTCAGTGAATATCTGACACCCAACTCCTGCATGACGCCAGAATGAAGAGAAACAGATGCCGAGAGAGGGATAGTGAACATAAACTTGATTATTTCAGAAATGGTACAGAATGTTTAATTGATTGTATTTAGCTGAAGCTTACATTAAACTTTTATTTTTCGCGATAGTTCCCCTTTAATATACAACATTTCATCTGATTCTGCTCTAGCCTATGGGGCAAATTTACTAAAGGGCGAAGTGACTGGCGAATTTCGGTGACGTCATTTCTGAACTTGCCAATTTACTAACAGTCGCCAGCGTAACTTCGCTATAGAAGAGATAGACTCTAGCAGTACCTCGCTCCCTAACGCCAGGCGAATTTGCACTCTGGCGAATGGACGTAACTACGCAAATTCATTAAGATGTGGATTTTACTGAACGTTACCTCTTGCGCCAGACTTGCCTTCGCCAGTTCAGACCAGGCATAGTGCAATAGATAGACAGGACTTCCTAAAAAATTGTTGAAAATTTTTCTAAGTCCCAAAAAATGCTGGCGTCTTTTCCTTTTTTCAGGGTGATAAGCTGCAAAAGAGCGTAAATCTTCTTTGGGGTAACCGGCTTCCCCCCTATATTCCCTAACATATGGCACATAAACTATTCAGTGGGCTCATTTGTAGGGCAATATAACAACTTTATTTTATTAAAGTTCCCTGGGCTTGTGTAATGTAATGTATTTCTTGCAACATATACGTCCATTCAACTTTAACTTACTGCCGTATGCAAATTGGCCAACACTAGCGCAACTTTGCTTCGCATGGTGCAGTAATGCTAGCGCAACTTCACCAGCTTTTGCCGCCATGGACGCAACTTCGGATTTTAGTGAATTAGCGTTATCCTGGCGAATCTACTCTTGGTGAAGTGTTGCGCTGTGATTTTTCAGAGTTTAGTAAATTTGCCCCTATGAGTTTTCTCCTGTCTTATTTTTTACTATGCCAAACACTGGGAGCCACTCTTATGTCCTTTTCAGCTCACTCGTGCACATGTATAGCCAGCTCATTTGGTAGTGGCTGCTAAGTTTTGGGGGTTAACCCTTCGGTAAAGCATATGAGAGCAAAATGTCTGTTTTCTAACAATATAACATTCTTAAGTAAACAATCCTGTCCGCTGCATTCTGTACCAAATGAACATGTTTATTACCAGGTTCTTGTAATATTTATAATTCTAAGCTTTGTTTAACTATCAGTCACCTAGAGACAGATGGTTTTGTTCATATTGTCATAGTTTTAAACTACCTTTGTGGAACAGTGACCCCTCGGCTATTTGCTGACACAAAGTGGGACCTAGTATCCAGAATGCTCAGGACCTGGCGTTTTTTGGATAATGGATCTTTCCATAATTTGGATCTTCATACCTACTAGAAAATCATTCAAGCATTAAAGAAACCCAATAGACTGTTTTTTGCCTCCGATAAGGATTAATTAAATCTTAATTTGGATAATGTACAAGGTACTGATTTATTATTGCAGACAAAAAAGGAAATCTTTTTTAATAATTCAGATTATTTGGATAAAATCGAGTCTATGGGAGATGGCCATTCTGTAATTTGGAGCTTTCTGGATAATGGGTTTCCGGGTAACGGATCCTACACCTGTAAGTTGAATAGTGTGACTGACATAGTCGTATTTAGGAAGAGGTTCAGGTATAGCATTTAGGTTTTATTGTTCTTAAGGGCAGGACTCCATGGACGATTGCGACGCGATCCGACGTGCTGCGCAGAAATGCAGGCATCATGTCGGATGCGATGGAAATAATGTAAGTAATGCTATTGTTGGATCGCGTCGCATTGTTGATGTGACGCGATTGTCGGATGCAGACGCAGTATGCAGCGACTGCATCCGACAGTCATGTCGCGTCGCATCAACGCTGTGACACGATCCGACAATAGAATTACTTACATTATTTCCGTCGCATCCGACGTGACGCCTGCGTTTTTGCGCAGCGCGTCGGATCGCAGCGGAATCGTCCGTGGAGTCCTGCCCTTAATAATTTAAGGTTACATTACAAACCTGCATTTGTCTGTTGTAGAATGCTGGGAGTTTCATTTTAGAAAAACAGACTACTGAATATCTCATTAATCAAAGCATTGGGTTAGGATCCTGTTCAATCAATAATTGGATTTTTAGGCTGGATATACAGTATTTTCGAGAGACAGAGAGTATGGTTCTCTAACACCTTTGTTTACTTTCAAAGCAGATTTCATTTTAGTGATGTAAAGAAAATTCCACATGTTTCTTCAGACCTGACTACTAAATGATTCCCCTTTGAGTGCAATGCTCAGAGCTGCAGTGGTAGGTCGTTCCACCATGACTGTCTGTAGTGTATATCCAATAACTAGTTGACTATATATATATATATATATATATATATATATATAAATAAACACAAAAAGGATGGGCTTAAATCATAGGAAGAATATGCACATTGCTAATAGGTTATAGAAGGCTTCTGGGCTAGGACAGGATAGGAGGCTAATTTTATTGGAGAACTAACCCCTTTAATTTGGCTAAAAATGCCATATTTTATATAGTGAACTTATTGCACGAGGCTAAAGTTTCAGCTTGTCAATAGCAGCAATGATCCAGGACTTCAAACTTGTCACAGGGGGTCATCATCTTGGAAAGTGTCTGTGACACTCACATGCTCAGTGGGCTCTGATTGGCTGTTGAGAAGCTAAGCTTAGGGCTCGTCACTAATTATCCAGCAGAAAATGAGCTTCCCCTGTAATATAAGCTGATGCTACAGGGCTGATTATTAAATTCTGATGCTAATTGCACTGGTTTCTGTGCTGCCATGTAGTAATTATCTGTATTAATTACTAATCAGCCTTATATTGTGACATTTCTATTCTATGTGTACTGTATATTGTGAGTGGGTCCCTAAGCTCAGTAGGGATGTAGCGAACGTCGGAAAAAAAGTTCGCGAACATATTCGCGAACTTGCGCAAAATTGCGAGCGGTTCGCGAACGGTTCGCGAACCCCATAGACTTCAATGGGAAGGCGAACTTTAACATCTACAAAAGACATTTCTGGCCAGAAAAATGATTTTAAAGTTGTTTAAAGGGTGCAACGACCTGGACAGTGGCATGCCAGAGGGGGATCAAGGGCAAAAATGTATCTGAAAAATCTGCCTGTGTGTGCTTGGAAGAGATAGTGTAGGGCGAGAGCTGTTAGTGATTTCAGGGACAGATGATAGTAAGTTTGCTGGCTAGTAATCTGCGTGATACTGCTCTGTATTGGAGGGACAGAAGTCTGCAGGGATTTGAGGGACATTTTAGCTTAGGTAGCTTTGCTGGCTAGTAATCTACTGTTCTCTTTAAACAACTGCCATACGTTGACCTTGTAGGCATTGTTTGCCCAGTTTTCTTGGTCGCAGCCACTGAAGCACAGTTGCCAGAAAAAATATGCCATATAAATGCTGAAAATATAAATTTTTTGCCATATACGTTGAGTCAAGGTATGGCAAAAAATGACTATTTTCAGCATTTCTATGGCATATTTTTTCTGGCCTCTGTGCTTGAGTGGCTGCGGCCAAAAAAACTGGGCAAACAATGCCTACAAGGTCAACGACGTTGACCTTGTAGGCATTGTTTGCCCAGTTTTTTTGGCCGCAGCCACTCAAGCACAGAGGCCAGAAAAAATATGCCATAGAAATGCTGAAAATAGTCATTTTTTTGGTCGCAGCCACTGAAGCACAGTTGCCAGAAAAATTATGCCATATAAATGCTGAAAATATAAATTTTTTTGGTTGCAGCCACTGAAGCACAGAGGCCAGAAAAATTATGCCATATAAATGCAGAAAATATGCATTTTTTTGGTTGCAGCCACTGAAGCACAGAGGCCAGAAAAATTATGCCATATAAATGCAGAAAATATGCATTTTTTTGGTTGCAGCCACTGAAGCACAGAGGCCAGAAAAATTATGCCATATAAATGCAGAAAATATGCATTTTTTTGGACGCAGCCACTGAAGCACAGTTGCCAGAAAAAATATGCCATATAAATGCTGAAAATAGTCATTTTTCGCCATACGTTGACCTTGTAGACATTGTTTGCCCAGTTTTTTTGGTTGCAGCCACTGAAGCACAGAGGCCAGAAAAAATTAAACCAGTAGGGTTTGCACCCTAGTTTGTAACGGTGGCGGAGGGAGGAGGACGCTAAAGGACAGCTGTGTGTGGAGTCATGAGGCTTGAAGAGAAGGACAGCTGCATAGAAGTCAGAACAAGTCTTCCGGCGTGCAGTAACCCTCCGAGATCCACCCCTCATTCATTTTAATAAAGGTCAGGTAATCGACACTTTTGTGACCTAGGCGAGTTCTCTTCTCAGTTACAATCCCTCCTGCTGCACTGAAGGTCCTTTCTGAGAGCACACTTGAGGCTGGGCAAGACAAGAGGTTCATGGCAAATTGTGACAGCTCTGGCCACAGATCAAGCCTGCGCACCCAGTAGTCCAGGGGTTCATCGCTCCTCAGAGTGTCGATATCTGCAGTTAATGCCAGGTAGTCCGCTACCTGCCGGTCGAGGCGTTCTTTGAGGGTGGATCCCGAAGGGTTGTGGCGCTGCCTTGGACAGAAAAACATTTGCATGTCTGACGTTACAGACCGGCCAAAGGGCTTTGTCCTTGCAGGTGTGCTCGTGGCAGGATTACTGGCACCTCTGCCCCTGGAATGTTGATGAGTTCCTGAAGTGACATCACCCTTAAAAGCATTGTACAACATGTTTTGCAGGCTGGTTTGTAAATGCCGCATCTTTTCGGACTTGTGGTATGTTGGTAACATTTCTGACACTTTATGCTTGTACCGAGGGTCTAGTAGCGTTGCGACCCAGTACAGGTCCTTCTCCTTAAGCCTCTTGATACGGGGGTCCTTCAACAGGCATGCCAGCATGAAAGACCCCATTCTCACAAGGTTGGATGCAGAGCTATCCATCTCCGCTTCCTCATTATCAAGGACTGCATCATCCACGGTCTCCTCCCCCCAGCCACGTACAAGACCAGGGGTCCCCAAAAGGTCACCACTAGCCCCCTGGGAAGCCTGCTCCTGTTGGTCCTCCTCCTCCTCCTCCACAAAGCCACCTTCCTCCTCTGACTCCACTTCTGGCACCTCTCCCTGCGTTGCAGCAGGTGCCTGGGTTCGTTCTGGTGATTGCGACCATAAATCGTGCGCTTCCAGCTCCTCGTCACGCTGGTCTACAGCCTCATCTGTCACTCGTCGCACGGCACGCTCCAGGAAGAAAGCGAAGGGTATTAGGTCGCTGATGGTGCCTTCGGTGCGACTGACCATATTTGTCACCTCTTCAAAAGGTCGCATGAGCCTGCAGGCATCGCGCATAAGCACCCAGTAACGGGGGAAAAAAATCCCCAGCTCTGCAGATCCAGTCCTACCACCCAGTTCAAAAAGGTACTCGTTGACGGCCCTTTGTTGTTGCAGCAGACGTTCCAACATAAGGAGCGTTGAATTCCAGCGAGTCTGGCTGTCAGAAATCAAACGCCTGACTGGCATGTTGTAGCGCTGCTGAATGTCAGCAAGGCGTGCCATGGCTGTGTAGGAACGTCTGAAATGGGCCGACACCTTTCTGGACTGGGTGAGAACGTCCTGGAATCCTGGGTACTTGGAGACAAAACGTTGGACTATTAAATTTAACACATGTGCCATGCAGGGCACATGTGTTAAATTTCCCAGTCTCAACGCTGCCAACAGATTGCTTCCATTGTCACACACCACTTTTCCGATCTGCAGTTGGTGTGGGGTCAGCCACCGATCGGCCTGTGACTGCAGAGATGACAGGAGTACAGATCCGGTATGGTTTTTGCTTTCCAGGCACGTCATCCCCAAGACAGCGTGACAACGGCGTACCTGGCACGTCGAATAGCCTAGGGGGAGCTGGGGGTGCACAGGTGTGGAGGAGGAGAAGGAGGACCCAGCAGCAGAGTAAGAAGAAGAAGAGGAAGAAGACGAGGTAGAGAGCGATGGAGGAGTAGAGGTGGTGGCAGAACCGCGTGCAATCCGTGGCGGTGACACCAACTCCACTGTTGTTGTTGTTGTTGAGCTACCCATTCCCTGCTTCCCATTCCCAGCCATTACCAAGTTCACCCAGTGGGCAGTGTAGGTGACATACCTGCCCTGACCATGCTTGGAGGACCATGCGTCAGTAGTCATATGGACCTTTGGCCCAACACTAAGTGACAGAGATGCGGTAACTTGGCTCTGCACATGTTGGTACAGGTGTGGTATTCCCTTTTTAGAAAAAAAATTGCGGCTGGGTACCTTCCACTGCGGTGTCCCAATTGCTACAAATTTGCGGAAGGCCTCAGAGTCCACCAGCTGGTATGGTAAAAGCTGGCGGGCTAAGAGTGCAGACAAGCCAGCTGTCAGACGCCGGGCAAGGGGGTGACAGTCAGACATTGGCTTCTTACGCTCAAACATGGCCTTCACAGAAACTTGGCTGGTGGCAGATGACTGGGAATGGGAACAGGTGGTCAAGGTGGAAGGCGGAGTGGAGGGTGGTTCAGATGGGTCAAGGAGAGCAGAGGTAGAGCAGTAAGATGCTGGACCAGAAGGAGTGTGACTTTTAGTTTGCCTGTTGCCTTTGAGGTGTTGCTCCCAAAGTGCTTTGTGCTTGCCGCTCATGTGCCTTCGCATAGAAGTTGTACCTATGTGGCTGTTGGGCTTACCAAGGCTCAGTTTCTGACTGCACTCATTGCAAATTACAATGCTTTTGTCAGAGGCACACACATTAAAAAAATGCCACACTGCTGACTTTTTGGAAGTCTGCGATCTGGCGGTAACAGTAGAAGTTGGCGGCATTGGCGGCAATGGCGGGTGCGTTGGCCGGCTGAACACAGGTGCCGATACATGTTGTTGCCCTACTGATCCCTGCGGGCTGGCCTCCCTGCTTCTTCTAAGTCTTATTCTCCTACTGCCTCTCTGACTCTCCGTCTCTCCATCTGAACTACCCTCCTCTTGCTCTCTTCTACTAGGCACCCACAAAACATCAATCTCCTCATCATCATTCTCCTCAGATGCATCAATTTCTTCTGACACATCACAGAAGGAAGCAGCAGCGGGGACCTCCTCCTCCTCCTCATCACTCATCATTATGTCCATCTCTGTCGTGTTCTCTGCCAGAATTAAATCTGGTGTAACGTCCTCATCTCCTTCATCTTCTTCTGCCAATAATGGTTGCGCATTACTCAGTTCAAGAAACTCATGGGAAAATAACTCCTCTGACTCCAGTGAAGATGGGGCACCGGTGGTGGAGGAAGTGTTACGTGGGGTGGCCATAGCAGTGGAGGATGAGGAGGATGTTGTGGTAAAGTTAGAAACGGTAGAGGATGGGGTGTGCTGTGTAAGCCAGTCAACTACCTCTTCAGCATTTTGGGAGTTCAGGGTCATTGGCTTTTTAAAACTGGGCAATTTGCTAGGGCCACAGGATTGCATAGCAGCACGGCCCCTAGCACGGCCTCTGCGTGGCGGCCTGCCTTTGCCTGGCATTATTTTTAAAAAAACAACAACAACAAAAACTCAGTTGGTTTTTCTGGAAACGATAATACACACAGCTAGATGGCAGTTTGAAGAAAACAGTGTGCAAATAATGCCTACAAGATCAACGTATACACTACTACAGCGGTGGATACGGATTACGTAAAATATATGAATGCTGCTTGAAAAAAAGTAACTCAAGTGGTTTTTCTAGAGACGATAATATTATCAATATTTAGACAAAATGTGAACAAGCTCACACAGCTAGATGGCGGTTTGAAGAAAACACTGTGCAAATAATGCCTACAAGGTCAACGTATACACAGCGGTGGATACGGATTACGTAAAATATAAGAATGCTGCTTGAAAAAAAGTCACTCCGGTGTTTTTTCTGGAGACGGTAATATTATGGATATTTAGACAGAATGTGAACACGGTCACACAGCTAGATAGCAGTTGGTTGAATAACACACTGGGCAAAAAATGCCTACAGGGCAAATAATGCCTACAAGGTCAACGTATACACAGCGGTGGATACGGATTACGTAAAATATAAGAATGCTGCTTGAAAAAAAGTCACTCCGGTGTTTTTTCTGGAGACGGTAATATTATGGATATTTAGACAGAATGTGAACACGGGCACACAGCTAGATAGCAGTTGGTTGAATAACACACTGGGCAAAAAATGCCTACAGGGCAAATAATGCCTACAAGGTCAACTTATACACTACTACAGCGAGGGATACGGATTACGTAAAATTTATTATGGCTGCTTGAAAAAAGTCACTCCGGTGTTTTTTCTGGAGACGGTAATATTATGGATATTTAGACAGAATGTGAACACGGGCACACAGCTAGATAGCAGTTGGTTGAATAACACACTGGGCAAAAAATGCCTACAGGGCAAATAATGCCTAAAAGGTCAACTTATACACTACTACAGCGATGGATACGGATTACGTAAAATTTATTATGGCTGCTTGAAAAAAGTCACTCCGGTGTTTTTTCTGGAGACGGTAATATTATGGATATTTAGACAGAATGTGAACACGGGCACACAGCTAGATAGCAGTTGGTTGAATAACACACTGGGCAAAAAATGCCTACAGGGCAAATAATGCCTAAAAGGTCAACTTATACACTACTACAGCGATGGATACGGATTACGTAAAATTTATTATGGCTGCTTGAAAAAAGTCACTCCGGTGTTTTTTCTGGAGACGGTAATATTATGGATATTTAGACAGAATGTGAACACGGGCACACAGCTAGATAGCAGTTGGTTGAATAACACACTGGGCAAAAAATGCCTACAGGGCAAATAATGCCTAAAAGGTCAACTTATACACTACTACAGCGGTAGTAAAATAAAAAAAAAGTTAAATAAAAAAAGAATGAATATTAAAAAAAAAAAATTAAAGTTGGTGCTGCTGAACTACTAGGAGCAGCAGATTAGCACACCAGTCCCACTCCCCAACACTGCTAGACTAATAGCACTGGGCTCTTATAGTAGTAGTAGTAGTAGTAGTAGTAGTAGTAGTAGTAGTAGTAGTAAAACAACAAAAAAATAAATAAAAGCAGTCCTTACAAGGACTATTGCTATTGCAGCAGTCAGCAGATGAGATCAGAAGCAGGACAGCTGCCCACTGCAGCTACATACAGAGCACTGCAGTAGAAGGTAGATTACTAGCCAGCAAAGCTACCTAAGCTTAAATGTCCCTCAAACCCCTGCAGACTTCTGTCCCTCCAATAACAGAGCAGTATCAAAACGATTACTAGCCAGCAAACTTTCAACTGTCCCTGAAATCACTAACAGGCAGCAGCTCTCTCCCTACACTATCTCTTCAGCACACACAGGCAGAGTGAAAAAAAGCTGCAGGGCTTCGGTTTTTATAGGGAAGGGGAGTGGTCCAAGGGAGAGCTTCCTGATTGGCTGCCATGTACCTGCTGGTCTGGGGTGAGAGGGCAAAAAAAAGCGCCAACAATGGCGAACCCAAAATGGCGAACGTCGCGCGACGTTCGCGAACTTCCGGCGAGCGCGAACACCCGATGTTCGCTGCGAACAAGTTCGCCGGCGAACAGTTCGCGACATCTCTAAAGCTCAGTAAGTGACAGCAGCACAGAGCATGTGCAGTGAATCAGCAGAAAAAGAAGATGGGGAGCTACTGGGGCATCTTTGGAGACACAGGTCTTTACTGCTAAAGGGCTGTGGTTGCCTTAGGCTGGTACAGAAGCCAAAACATTATTTACAACATTTCTAGCCTACTTCTGTAGTTAATCTTTACTTCTCCTTTAAGGGCTTTAGCATACGGGCAGATTAGATTTCCGAAGTCGCCCGAAGTTTCCTCGTGAGGCAACTTCGGCCGACTTCGGAAATCGAAGCGCCGAGAGTGCATTGCCGCAGGCGATTTTTTATTTTATTTTAACTGGAAAAAAATGTTTTGACATTGACCAGAAATAATTTTCTGCCTTTTGTTTCTTTCATTGCAGTTGCTAAACTCATTGGGAGCAGATCGGGACACCGGCTGTAAACATGGCTTATTCTTTGGAGATGGGCAGAGGAAAGTGGATTATATCCTGGCATTCACCTACAAGAAGTCTTCTGGCAGCAGAACACCACACAAAAAGAACCATAACAGCAACTCTGTACATAGCTTGCACAAGGATGATCACCATCTGCCTGGGGGAGGCGGTGACCTGGAGGCAATGGAAGCAGAGCCTAAAATGGATTATCATGAAGATGACAAACGTTTCCGAAGGGAAGAATATGAAGGCAACCTGATAGAGACAGGTCTAGAACTGGAAAGGGATGAAGAGGTAAAAATGATGAACATTATTATAAGTCCAAAGAAGTAGTTCAGGCGGCACTCCGGATAAATATAAAGAGGTTTATTGTATCATGGGTAACAATATCGCCTTACGCGTTTCGGGAAAGCATTCCCTTAATCATAGGCATTATTATAAGTGTGTGTTGCACCAGATAGCTCATAGACACATGTACAGTATGTATTGCATATATGCCGCCCACATAGTTAGCCAAGTCATGACTGTGACTGGTTGTTGTTTTGGGATCTTTACAAAGTCTCCACTTGACCAGATGAATATCTACCAGAAGTTTTCACCTGCTCACTACTTTGGCAGCCAGTGTCTGTCCATGTTGGGCACCATTTTTTTTAAGCTCAATATTTGTGCAGTTGTGAGAGTCTGTGGAATTATGTAGAAACTCTTATTATGTACAAAAACACCCATATACTTAAGCAACAGCCAATTACTAAGAAGGTCTGTCCAACTCCAGGCTAGGCTTACACTATATCCTTTACTTAGTACTGATGAGGTCTGCATAATGGAATATAAGCTGAATATACCTTTATGTGACTCTTGCTCTTTTCATAGCTTCATGAATATGTTACTGGCTCAGCTCATAGTTTGTTTTACATAAACCTCTTTTAGTCTTGCTGACTAGCAACAGCCTTCCTCATTCCATTCCATAGCTCCCTATGGTGTTATTTTCCTCTTGCAAGAAACCAGTAGGTCTGGCATGGAATTGGTGGGTGAGAAACAGAATAGGCATCACATTCACTTTAGTTTTCAAATGCTACATGCATAAACTTGTGCGATATATACATTTAATGACGACCAAGTGAGCTGTCGTAGGATTTGAGATGTGTGTTGAAACTGGCTCCTAAATGCCTATACACTAAGGGGCAGATTTATCAAGGGGCGAAGTGAATTAGAGGGAATTTTCGAAGTTAAAAAATTCGAAATACGAAGTAATTTTTTGGATACTTCCACCATCAAATAGGATACTACGACTTCGAATTAGATTCGAAGTAAAATAGTTCAAATATTCGACCATTCGATAATCGAAGTACTGTCTCTTTAAAAAAAACTTTGATTTCAATACTTCGCCAAATTAAACCTGCCGAAGTGCTATGTTAGCCTATGGGGACCTTCTAGAGCATTTTTCTAAGTTTTTGGAAGTCGAAGTAAAATTATTCGATCGATGCTGAAATCCTTTGAATCGTTCGATTCGAAGGGTTTAATCGACCATCGAATAGGATACTACGACTTCGACTTCGAATTCGATTCAAAGTAAAATAGTTTAAATATTCGACCATTCAATAATCGAAGTATTGTCTCTTTAAAAAAACGTTGATTTCAATACTTCGCCAAATTAAACCTGCCAAAGTGCTATATGTTAGCCTATGGGGACCTTCTAGAGCATTTTTTTGGAAGTCGAAGTAAAATCATTCGATCGCTGAAATCCATAGATTCATTCAAAGGACCGCAGGATACCCAAATTCGATGAAAAAACCTTTGGCTTCGATATTCAAAGTCAAAGTATTCCAATTCGGTGGTCGAATTTCGAAGTATTTTTAACTTCGAAATTCGACCCTTGATAAATCTGCCCCTAAATAAAGTGGTGACTTTATTAACCAGACTGACCTTTTAGAGCTGATTGGCTGTAATACACAAATCATGGGTTAGTTAGGACATCTATGGCGAGTTACAAAGTTGGATGAAATTGTAACGTTACTTCCCAACAGTATACACAGACTGAAAGGTGGTTTGTTATTTATATATCACGTGCCCCTCATAAGTGCAAACATAAAAATTAAAAATAGATCATGGGTATCGCTACCCAGAATCTCCAGAGTTCCGACCTAGGGAACTCCTTACCCCGATGGAGTTGATGATCTGGCTCAATCTTCGTTCTATCGCCCTTCACAGAGGATCTACACCGGCATTGTGAGCAGAACAATCCCCTCTGTATCCACAAAGGAATTGTCAGCGGTTATGCACCACCAAACTCGCAACCTGGTCTTCCTCTGGCAAGGTTGCAAGTTTGACCAGCACCCAGGCAGTGACTTTTCTTGAGTGCACCAGCTCATCGTTCACGAGTTGAAATGCTGAAAAGCCGCTCAACCCCTTTCCAATTGGGTGCACATGGGCAAGGCTTAATATACATACTACACAAGTTAACCCCAGCCAGAGCCGGGCCAACCCAGCCAGGTGCCCTAGGCAACCTGGCCGGGCACGGCGCCGGCTTAGTGTTTGTTCAATCGCGCATGCGCAAAATTACGTGCATGCGTGCAAGCGCATTTAAACGCAAATTACCAGCGGCAGCCAGAGAGACACAGGAACGGACAAGGGGTAGGCGACAGAGCAGGTATGTGCCTGGCGCCCCGTCAGCTTTGTGCCCTAGGCACGTGCCTACTCTGCCTATCCCTAGTTCCGGTCCTGACCCCAGCACTCCAATGGGAAAACATTTTTGCACAACTGAACTGTCACTTTTCATAAAAAAGACAATTTAAGTTACAAAGTTTGTACAAAGTATGCATAAGCTGACGCGCCCCCTCAAGGCAGTGTCCATGCGTCAGTCCTAACTAAGTGAAAAAATAAAGTGTTATCTTTGGGGGGAGAATGACCATACCTGCTTTTCTCTTTATTTAGCATGCTCTCTTCCAAAAACACATTAGGTAGAGGGTTGGGAGAGCAAGCATTTAAGTAGAGAGAGACATCTCCCCACAATATAACATTTAAAAAAAAACAAGCTGAAATGCCGCTCATCCCGCTAACCCACTACCTAATGTATCTTTGGAAGAGATGCTGAATCAACAGGCTATATGGGCTTGTCAGTAGTAGTAACTATAAAAAGAAGTAGGATCAGGACTGGGAAGAAGGACAGACAGTTCAATTATTTGCTATGTTCAATTTGAAATCTGGGTCATTTGTGCAGTGAAGTAGATATCAAGGAGGGTAGTTACTAGTTAGAGATATAGGGCTGCATTTCATGGGTTAATGAAAGTCTAAATAAATAAGCAGATACCGCCTGCATGTGTCTGAGCACTTACTGTACTGGAACTTTTCACTTGGCTTGCATGGGAGGGATTGAAAAGTAATTTATGGAGCTCATGTAAAAGAAATATTCAGTGCATTCATGCAGCATATCTAGAAGGTTACATAGCAGGCACTGGGTTAGTGTACTAATAAGACAGTTGGTACTGGGTACAATGTATTTAATAAAAATGTATATGTTGTCTTTCCCGAGAAGCAGAGTGGAGCTGGCCGAAGTTTCTGTAATATAATCTGCAGCTCAGTTATCATATGTGCTGAGAAACGAATAACCGTCAGCTGAACAGCTAGCAGTGTATCATGTACAAAGTGACTCAATCTCTAAAGCTGGGAAACAAAACTCTGTATTTGTTAGCTTTTACCTAAAACTGTTTATTCACTCTTACTCCTATTCTCCTGACCCAGGGACACTTGTACAGCCTTATCCTCACACCACTGGGGAGGGAACTATAGCCGACCATCTACTGTCAGATCACTCTAGGAACTGCCCATGGCAACATTGTGTTGCCAATAACCATTGCCAAAGCCATAAGACAGAATATTGTTGATTTTTCTTTATGCAACCTCTGTTCTAAATCTGTTCTAAAGGCAGCGCTAGAACTGGCGTTACAGAAAGGATGGCGTTTGCTTCAGAAGGGGCTTATTTTGTGTTGCTTTAATGTACATTACACTACTCTGTGCCAGTATATAAGGAGGGTGCTGGTCGCCCAATAATAGCTGTCAGAGCCAACATCAGAATTTGCAGAGCCACATACAACAACATTTTCTGGGCTCCCCTACAAGTAAAAAAAACCCATTGATGCCGTGGCCCCCCTACAAGTTAAAAAAATAAACATTGGTGGCCAGTGACAGGTACAAGTAAAAAAAAACCTTTGGTTGCCAGCCCCCCCCCCCAAATTAAAAAAAAACAAAAAACATTTGTGGTCAGGGCCCCCTCCCCAAGTTAAAAAAAAACATCGCCGTCCAGTACCCCCCCAAGTTAAAAAAAAAACAAAACTGCTCAGCATGGCTCGGCTTCTACTTTGACGCAACTTGGCTCCTACTTCAGCTCAACTCGGCTCCTACATTGGCACAACTCGGCTCATACTTCGGTGCAACTCGCTCCTACTTTGGTACAACTCACTTCTACTTTGGCTCCACTCGGCTCCTACTTCGGCACAACTCACTTCTACTTCGGCTCAACTCGGTTCCTACTTCGGCACAACTCAGACATCACCTACTACGGCACAACTCAGCACCTACTTTGGCACAACTCGGCTCCTACTTCGGCGCAACTCGCTCCTACTTTGGCAGTTCAAAGGGTGCCCGGTAGTGATGTGTGGGCCGAACCAGGGTCGACCTTGCAGTGCTCCTTGCAGGTGGCAGGCGGGTGCGGGTTGAGCTCTTCTCCTGCTTTCCCCGTTACCTTCAAATGCTGGCATCAGACTTCCGGGTACCGGTTTTATAGTGTCGCGTCTGCTCGCCCCACCCCTTTTGTGACAATATTGCGGCGCAGGTCTATTAAAGGACCCCCGGGTGGGCGTGGGAAACCCTGACCCGCACATCACTAGTGCCCAGCTAATCCAGGAAACGCAACACGGCCGTCCCCCCTTAACATATAGAAGCCATCGGGTCCGGGACAATTGTCCCCCCAGTGCCCCCCTGATGGCGGCCCTGGTAGCAGTATAAACTAATATATTGCCTATATGGTGTGTCAATTACTAATAAGCAGAACGCTTACTAAATATTCTCTCTCATGCCACTGATGATGTTCAGTGTAGTGCTCGGTTACATTTTGAGACCATGTCAGTTCTCTTCTGCTGTTACCTAGTCCTAGAGATTCATGGTGGATTATGGCGAATAAGCAGTTTTTAATACTTCTTACATTATTTTAGTCAAACAGCATAAAACTCCCAGGTGCTCAGTTCAGCCTCCGCATGTTTATATAAAGATATTCATTTGCAGCAACACAAGTGGGTTTGGGTCAGTGGCGTAAGTAGATGTTATTGGGTCCCACAGTAAATTCATTTTAGGGCCCCCAACTTATGCTGAGGTTGTCCTTTTTTATAAATCTATGTTGAAATTGCTCATTAATTCGGGCCTCGTGGGGCCCCTATACCCACTGGGTCCCCTGCAGCCGCAGGGTCTGCTTTGTCTGTAGTCACGCCCTTGGCTTGTGTGCTACAATGAAACAAGGTTAATCCTTAGGAGGTCATTTTCTCCTGGACTAGACTCTAGCATTACATACCGGCAATCAAATTATGTTTTGAAAGCCTCTGTGTCTATTATTGCAAGTGGGGAGACTGGTGTGCAACCTGCATGCTTATAAATAGCAATTTGTTTCTAATGGAGGAGTCTGTATGATGATATGTTAATGTTGTCACTGGTGCCAGATGCTTGATCCCTTTTTGTCCTGTCATTATTTTGTATGTTGTAATGCTGTTCCGTTCTTTACACACATTACTAAAGATAAGGTTATATAACATGCTAATGTGCTAAACCTGACTCTCTGTGTTGATGGGGATTTGCCTTTTTAAAGGTGGATTGTCTTAAAGGCAGTATTTGGTTACTTTATATCCCCATAAATAGAAAATAAAGCATAAGAGCACAATATATTATATACCCAGATTGTTCCTTATATGAATATCTTACATTTATAGGAAAGGCGGTTCTCATCTATTAACTAGCCAAGCCACTGTTAGCTTTGTGTCCCTGGCAGAAGAGTTAGTTTGAATCAAAATTATTAAAGGTATGGGACCTGTTATCCAGAAAGCTCAGGTTTTTCCAGATAATGGATCTTTCCGTAATTTGGACCTTCATACCCGAAGTCCACTAGAAAATCAAGTAAACCTTATAATAAACCCAAAAAGGCTGATTTGGCTTCCAATAAGGATTAATTATATCTTAGTTGGGACAGTACAAGCTACTGTTTTATAATTACACAGAAAAAGAAAATCATTTTTAAAAATGCGGATTATTTGGATGAAGTGGAGTTTATATGAAATGGGCTTTCTGTAATTTGGAGCTTTCAGGATAGCAGGTTTCCGGATAACGGATCCTATACAGGGACGTAACTACAGAGGAAGCAGACCCTGCGGCTGCAGAGGGGTCCAGGAGGTATAGGGGCCCCATGAGGCCCTAATTCATATACAATTTCAATAAATTCTGGTAAAACAGGTCAATCTCTAGACATTTTGAGGGCCTGAAAAATAATTTGCAAGAAAGCAATACAGCAATCATAAATCTATATTCCAGAATTCAGAATTCACTGCATTTTTTTTCATCCAACTATATAGTACAGGTTACGGATACGTTATCTGGAAACCTGTTATGCAGAAAGTTCCCGAATTATGGAAAGGCCGTCTCCCATACACTCCATTATAATGAAATAATCCAAATTTTTAAAACTGATTTCACTTTTCTCTGTAATAATAAAACAGTACATTGTACTTGATCCCAACTAAGATATAATTAATCCTTATTGGAAGCAAAACCAGCCTATTGGGTTTATTTAATGGTTACAGGATTTTATAGTAGACTTAAGATATGCAGATCCAAATGACTGAGATCCATTATCCGGAATTACCCAGGTCCCAAGCATTCTGGATAATAGGTCCCATACCTGTACTTATAGTAGATAAAATGGATTGGGGCAAAATGGTAATTTATTCTTTCGATAAAAAGTATCTAGTATGGATTCTTTTAAAGTGTTCACCAAAATAATCAATTGCAGAAATAGAAGTCTAAGGGGTTGTTTAGTAAAGTCCAAATGTTAAAAACACTAAAGAATTCTATAAAATCTGAATTTTTAGTGCAAAAAAAATCTCAAATTTTTTGAGATTTATTATACCCTGAAGCTGCAAAAAGTCCACATCTGAAAATACTCCATCTTCAACCAGTGGAGGTCCTGTAAAAAGTCAATGGCAGAGGTCCTGTTTGCAGTTTGAAGATCTTATTGTCTGGACTGGGTTTTGTACGATAATCCGAACATTTCGGACTTTTCCGCTGATTTCATGAAATATTCTTTTCGGGTGTCAAATTCTAAAAATTTGGATTTCCGCTCAATAATCTGAAAAAGTCACAGTTTTTGTGCCACAATCCGAAAAAGATGTGTTTTTTTCCAATCAATTTTTTTTACTTTTTTTATTGATAAATAAGGGCAAATCGGGAATTCTAGTTTGGTCTGACTTTTTTTTTAATTTAAAATGTCAATTTGGATTTTGAAAAATAACCCCCCAAATGTCATATGAAAGGGAATATGACAGTCTATTTATTTGGTTGCACTTAGCAATGCAGGAGCCATTATTATTTTGAACCACAGTAACCTATCAACTTCATACCGCTCACTAATGGCATACTTGTACAGGTATGGGACCTGTTATCCAGAATGTTCGGGACTTACTTTAGAAGATACTGTTTATCAAAAGAATAAGTTACCATTTTGCGCCAATTGATTTTTTCTACTATAAGTACAGGTATGGGGCCTATTAAAGAGAATGCTTAGGACCTGGTGTATTCCAGATAACGGATATTTCTGTAATTTGGATCTTCATACCCAAAGGGGCACATTTACTAAGGGTTGAAGTGTATTTTTGAATTTGAAAACGTTGAATTTCGAACTAATTTTTGGGTACTTCGACCATCGAATAGGCCTAAATTCGACCTTGACTGATTCAAAGTAAAAAAGTTAGATCAAAGTACTGTCTCTTTAAAAAAGTTTGACTCGACACTTTAACGTGCAGAATTGCTATGTTAGCCTATTGGGACCTCCTAGAACCTATAGACAACATTTGGCTAAGTTTTTAGAAGTCGAAGAAAAATCGTTCAATCAGTCGATTAAATCATTCGAATCGTTCGATTAGAAGGATTTCATCATACGATAGAACGATTTTTCTTCGACCGAATATGACCAAATTCAATAAAAAAACCTTTGACTTCGAATATCGAAGTAATGCCATTCGATGGTCGGATTTCGAATTTTTTTAAACTTCGAAATTCGACCCTTGATAAATGTGCCCCTATGTCTACTAGAAAATCATGTAAACATCTAGGGGCTGATTCACTATGGGTTGAATATCGAGCAAACCCTCGATATTCGACTAGGAATTTATATCCTTTGACTTCGAATATCGAAGTCGAAGGATTTAGCGCAGAAAATTCGATCGAACGATAATTCCTTCGATCGAACGATTAAATCCTTCGAATCGAACGATTCGAAGGATTTTAATCCAACGATCGAAGGAATATCCTTCGATCAAAAAAAGTTAGGCAAGCCTATGGGGACCTTCCCCATAGGCTAACATTGACTTCGGTAGCTTTTATCTGCCGAACTAGGGGGTTGAAGTTTTTTTTAAAGAGACAGTACTTCGACTATCGAATGGTCGAATAGCCGAATGATTTTTAGTTCGAATCCTTCGATTCGAAGTCATAGTCGAAGTAGCCCATTCGATGGTCGAAGTAGCCCAAAAAAACCTTCGAAATTCGAAGTTTTTTTACTTCGAATCCTTCACTCGAATTTAACCAAATAGCCAATAAACCCAAATAGGCTGGTTTTGTTTCCAATAAGGATTAATTATATCTTAGTTGGGATCAAGTACAAGCTACTGTTTTATTAGTACACAGAAAAGTTGGATTATTTGGATAAAATGGAGTCTATGGGAGACGGCCTTTCCGTTATTCAGAGCTTTCTGGATAACGGGTTTCCGAATAACGGATCCCATGCCTGTATTTCAAAGGGATTTCCATTTTGGCAAATGTACAGTATTGTGATCATATGGCACATGAGAGAAAGTCCCTTATTTGAATCTGCTTCTTTCCTCTTGCTACAGACTAAACTGCATGGCGTTGGCTTTGTAAAGATTCACGCTCCTTGGAATGTTCTGTGCAGAGAAGCTGAGTTTATGAAACTCAAGATGCCCACAAAAAAGGTATGCGATCACAACATGGGCTCTGACTGCTTTACAGAGGCAGATGCTCATAAATAACATTGGGACATATTTATATATAGTACCCGTTCTGTCTAGATTGCTGTTAAGTACTCTTTGCCTTTTAAGATGATGTGGGCCTATCAGGAAAGTTTGTGATATTGAACTTATTTTTTGTTTAAAGTGAAAAGGCCCAAAACTAGTAAGAAAGTAATTGCTCATGCGAATACAGGGGCTTTACTAATGAAGCAAAGGGCAAATTGCTGGTGTAGAAGTTTGGCTTGTGTGAACGTGATTTTTGGTTAAGTCAGACTAAATGATTCAGTATTAATGAGCAAGAGGCAAAAAAAAAACCTTTACGTTAACTTTTACTGTGTTGTAGAATGGACAATTCTAAGCACCTTTTTATTGGTCTTCATTGTTTATTTTGTATAGTTGTTTTAATTATTTGCCTTCTTCTTCTGGCTCTTTCCAGCTTTCAAATGGGGGTCACCGACCCCATCTCAAAACGAATACTCTGTAAAGCTACAAATGTATTATTATTGTGACTTTTTATTACTCTTATTATTATTCAGATCCTCCCCTAATTAGATTCTTGTCTCCTCTTCAAATCAGTGCATAGTTGCTAGGGTACTTTGGACCCTAGCAACCAGACCGCTGAAATTGCAGACTGGAGAGCAGCTGGATAAAAAGCTATAAAACTGAAAAACCACAAATAACCCAAACATAAAAACAATTGCGAATGGCCTCAGAATATCACTCTCTGCATCATACTCAGGGGATTATTTACTAAACTCCGAATGCAAAAATCATGAAAAACCTTTTTGATATAAAATTGAACTTTTAAAAAAAAAAATCACAAATTTTTATGGAATATATATACAGTATATATATATATATATATATATATATATATATATATATATATATATATATATATAGATATATATATATATATATATACAATTTATTTATGGAAAAGTCTGAATCAGAAAATCCGGAATCTCAGACCTGTCGAGGTTGTATATAAGTCAATGAGAGAAGTCCCAATGATTTTTTGATGTGCGCTGGGTTTCATGCAACACCCTGAAAAAACATAAGAAATCAGAGAAAAATACTTCAGATCCAAAAGAATTAAGGTGACCATACCCACAGAGATCTGGTCATTTGGTGATTTCACAATATGAGCGGATCTCCCCCCCCGATGCCTAGGACCCGACGATCAGATCATAATGTATGGAAAACGGGCAGTCGGATAGTGGGACCACATCAATGAACAAAAACGATCCCATGGGATTTTTACCCCTGCCCATGGCCAATAGAAATCTGGCCGACTTTCGGCCAAATATCGGGGAAGCCTGTTGAATAGCCCCACATATGGGCCAATAAGCTGCCGACTCAGTCGATCGGCAGCTTTTATCGGCCCGTGAATGGCCACCTTAAAGGGATACTCTCATGGGAAATTTTTTTTTTCAAAATGAATCAGTTAATAGTGCTGCTCCAGCAGAATTCTGCACTGAAATCCATTTCTCAAAAGAGCAAGCCGTTTTTTTTATATTTAATTTTGAAATCTGACATGGGGCTAGACAAATTGTCAATTTCCCAGCTGCCCCAAGTCATGTGACTTGTGCTCTAATAAACTTCAATCACTCTTTACTGCTGTACTGCAAGTTGGAGTGATATCACCCCCTCCCTTTCCCCCCCCCCCAGCAGCCAAACAAAAGAACAATGGGAAGGTAAACAGGTAACAGCTCCCTAACACAAGATATCAGTTGCCTGGTAGATCTAAGAACAACACTCAATAGTAACAACCCATGTCTCACTGAGACACATTCAGTTACATTGAGAAGGAAAAACAGCAGCCTGCCAGAAAGCATTTCTCTCCTAAAGTGCAGGCACAAGTCACATGACTGAGGGCAGCTGGGAAATTGACAAAATGTCTAGCCCCATGTCAGATTTCAAAATTGAATATAAAAAAATCTGTTTTCTCTTTTGAGAAATGGATTTCAGTGCAGAATTCTGCTGCGGTAACATTATTAACTGATGCGTTTTGAAAAAAACATGTTTTCCGATGACAGGATCCCTTTAAGTCCTTTTCTTCTAATACTAGGATCTATTTTCCGCAAGCCTTGGATTTCTTTCAGATAGTGGATCTTTCCATAATTTGGAACACCAAACCTTAAGGTTTACAGTAAGTAAACTCAGTAGGCTGATTTTGTCCCCAATATGGATTCATACAATTTAGTTATTTTATTTAATTTAGTACAAGCTTCGGTTCTATTACCGGCATTGGATCCATCATCCGATTACAGAATGGGCATCTCCCATAGACTCTATTATAATGAAATTATCTACATTTTCATAACTGATTTCCCTTTTCTCTGTAATAATAAAACAGTAGCTTGTACTTGATCCCAACCAAGATCTAATTAATCCTTATTGGAAGCAGAACCAGCCTATTGGGTTTATTTAATGTTTACATGATTTTCTAATAGACATAAGGTATGAAGATCCAAATTACCTAAAGATCCCTTATCCCTTATTCTTGATAACAGGTCCCATACCTGTATTACTAAGATAAAGGAGTTTTTTTTTTTAAATAGAATTCTGCTACTGTTTTATTATTACAGCGAAAAAGGATTTTTTTTTTAAAAAAAAAATTTGGATTAATTGGATAAAATGGAGTCTATGGAAGACAACCTTCCTGTAATTTGGAGCTTTCTGTATAACAGGTCCCATACCTGTATTTGGAAGCCATGATGTTGTTTTGTGTGTTCCAGGTGTATCATATAAACCAGACACCAGGTCTAATGCAGAAACTGAGCTCTTTTATTCAGAAAATATGCGAACCAATTCAGCCAAAGGTTGCTGGGCTCCGACCCCAGACAGTGAAACATCTCTCCTACCCCTTCTCCAGGGAGAAGCAGCACTTGTGAGTATTTGTTATAAACAATATTACTTGTACTTTTCTTTTTTCATATTTGTTTGTTGGTTTTTTTCCCCTTCGGTTTATAGATCCAGCCTTCGTTTTTTTTTTTTACTTTAAGGGGTTATGTATCAAGGTCCGAATTTATCTCAGTATTTCTAATATCAAACTTCGAGCAACTCCAAATTCCCAAATGGACCTTATTTATGAAGAAAAAAGCCCGAAAAAATAGGGTCCGGCAAACTTCGGAGCTTTCCCCGAAAACTCAGAATTGTTGAGTTTTCCCGCAGAAGCTACGATTGTTTTGGAGTTTTTTGCGGCGAAACCCCGAAATTATCAGAAACCTTCCCAATTGACTTATACAGGAGCTTGAGGGCTTTTAGATGCCGAGGTTTCAGATTCAGAGATCTTACACCATCAGACTTTAATAAATCTCAAAAAGTTCGTAGTTTGTTTTTTTTTTTTGCTCCAAAAACTACGAATTATTCGAAGTTCAGATATTCAGAGCTTGATAAATAACCCCCTAAGTGTATTGTAACTATATGTTTGCAGCACCAACCGCATATCTTGAATGAAAAAAGAGTCATGTCTCCAAAAGAGTTTCTAAACCCTAAACGTTATTTATCAAAGGTCGAATTTCAAATTGATGCAAATTTTTCATTTACTCTAATAAATCCATATGTACTCACAACTCGAATGGGAGGTTATTTATGAATACATTTGTTTCGTATTAGAATCGAATATGATGAAACTCGAATCTAATTTTCCTCCGAAAAAAACTCAAATGTCAGGAGGACTATTAACATCTTCAAATGGGTCAACGGACCTCATTGATTTGAAAATGAATTCGGCAGGTTTTAGGTGACGATTATTCAAATTAGAACATGGTGGAGATGTGTTAAATCTCACAATGAATTAACATTTGAGTTGGTGCTTTTAAATTTGAATTTGTGAGTTTTGACACAAAACTATTTAGAAAATTTGCAATCTCTAATGAAGACATATATACTACCTATATGTTCCAGGAAAGATTGTTTGTATCAACACACATGTGTAGATATACAGATAGAAACAATAGCGGGGTTATTTATCAAGGTCCGAATATCCGAACCTCGAATAAGAATTTTTCCTGATTTATTAAAGTCCGCTGGTCTAAAAACTCTGAATCCGAAACCCCAGCATCAAAAAGCTCTTGAGGTCCTGTATAAGTCAATGGGGAAGGCCCCAGTGTCTGCGCTGATGTCCATACCGATATCCGATGAGTGTGTGGTTTCTGCACAAAAAAACTCAGAAAACAACGATTTTTTTGTAGAGTTTTTTGTGCAGAAACCACAAACAATTCGGAGTTTTCGGGGAAAGCTCTGAAGTTTGCCCTACCCTATTTATCCGGGCTTTTTTCTTCATAAATAAGGTTCATTCGGCCAATCGGAGTTGCTCGGACTTCTAACTTAGAAATACTCAGATACTTGGGGGCAGATTCACTTAGGGTCGAATTTCGAAGTTAAAAATACTTCGAAATTCGACCCTCGAATTGAAATCCTTCGACTTCGAATATCGAAGTCGAAGGATTTAGCGCTGATCCTGCGATCGAACGATCGAAGGATTTTTCGTTCGATCGAACGATTAAATCCTTCGAATCGAACGATTCGAAGGATTTTAATCAAACGATCGAAGGAAAATCCTTCGATCAAAAAAAGGTTAGCAAGCCTATGGGGACCTTCCCCATAGGCTAACATTGACTTCGGTAGGTTTTATCTGCCGAAGTAGGGGGTCGAAGTTTTTTTTAAAGGGCAAGTACTTCGACTATCGAATGGTCGAATAGTCGAACGATTTTTACTTCGAATCGTTCGATTTCGTTCGACTTCGATCGAATTCGAA
Source organism: Xenopus petersii (assembly GCA_038501925.1). NCBI lineage: Eukaryota > Metazoa > Chordata > Amphibia > Anura > Pipidae > Xenopus > Xenopus petersii. The sequence continues at coordinate 15,557,735 of CM076679.1, forward strand.
CGAATTTAACCAATTCGATGGTCGAAGTACCCAAAAAAAACTTCGAAATTCGAAGTTTTTTTCATTCGAACCCTTCACTCGAGCTGAGTGAATCGGCCCCTTGATGTTCAGGTGCCATTAAAGACGCCCAATCAAAATTTGCTGGCCAGCCTGATCAACGAGCAACTGATATCCAAGTCTTCTGCTGAAATCAGTCGCTCATCTCCCACCATACAGGCACTGAAAATAGTACGAATTTTTTTTTGTACGATATTATTGGAGCGTCTATGGCCACCTCAAGGAACAGTTCAGTGTAAAAATAAAAACTAGGTAAATAGATAGGCTGTGCATAATAAAAAAACATTTCTAATATAGTTAGTTATCCAAAAATGTAATGTATAAAGGCTGGAGTGAGCGGATGTCTAACATAATAGTCAGAACACTACTTCCTGCTTTTCAGCTCTCTAACTCTGAGTTTGTCAGTGCCTGGTAACCAATCAGTGCAAAGCAATAGCGCTGCAAAGCAGGAAGTAGTGTTCTGGCTATTATGTTAGACATCCGCTCACTCCAGCCTTTATACATTACATTTTTGGCTAAATAGCTATATTAGAAACAGTTTTTATGAAGAATGATTGTATTTAAAATGCAACAATATAAACTGATTATTAGCTGATTATTAGTTTTCTATCAGAACAGATGTGAATGGCCTATCTGTTTGTTTCTGATCAAATGGTAATTGGGAGCTTTCACATTCTCTAGTATCTCTCTGCGGTGGCCTTAACCCAGTGATCCCCAACCAGTAGCTCGTGAGCAACATGTTACTCCCCAACCCCTTGGATGTTGCTCCCAGTTGCCTCAAAAAGGAGCTTATTTTTGAATTCCAGGCTTGGAGGCAAGTCTTGGTTGTATAAAAAACAGCTGTACTGCCAAACAAAGCCTCAATGTAGGTTGACAATCCACATATGGCTACCAAATGGCCAATCACAGCCCTTATTTGGCACCCCAAGAACATTTTTCATTATAGTGTTGCTCCCATCTCCTTTTACATCTGAATGTTGCTCACAGGGTTCAAAAGGTTGGGGATCCCTGCCTTAACCCATGTGTAGCCTACTGCGTGTGGGTTTTCAGCAGTGCAGATTACTATTTGCTTCAAGTTTTGCTGCACTGGCAATTTTATGATAATATAGAATCATATAATTATATGTAACACCTTTACACATAACCAAATTATTAACATTTTTTCATTTACTGCTTTCTTAACCAGATTCGATATGTCGGACAAGGACTCGTTTTTTGACAGCAAAACAAGAAGTTCCATTGTAAGTGTTACAGATTCAACACCTACTAAATTAGATAAGTGTTAATTGCTCCCTTAATAGTTTTTAGCAGTGATTAAAGGTCCACAGCATCTGGTTTCCAATTACATGGAAATAAATAGACTAAGCGTCCCCAAGAATATTAAGTCTCTGGGACCGGATGTTCAGAAATTACTTACGACTTGTTCTTTAGTGTATTTGTCTTGATTTAGTCTCTGGAGACTGTCCTCCATGATTCTCAATTAGAGTTGCCAACTCACCCCTTTAAAACCGAACACATATGGAATCCACGTTTAGATGCATGATGCACATTGACCTGATTTAGGGTAGGACTACACAGGCGTTTTCGGCGCGATCCGACGCACTGCGCAAAAACGCAGGTGTCAAGTCGGATGCAACGGAAATAAGGTAAGATATACAAATGTCGGATGAAGTTGCAGCTTGGATCCGATGCAACACGACTGTCGGATAAAGACAGAGCGCACAGCGTCTGCATCCGACAGTTGTGTCGCGTCGGATCAACGCTGCAACTTCATCCGACATTTGTCGCCCGTGGAGTCCTACCCAGATAAGTCGGATGGAGTATTTTATTCATACGTTAACATCCGACAATGTATTTCAACGAGGAAAAAAAATCTTCTTGACACCATTCGTTTTTATCTTGTCAGAAGAAGTTGCAGTTCACATCCGACAGTTTACGCAGCCGATTTTTGTATCAGTTTAATTATATCTTAACTCACACAAAAACATCCAACTTGTAAGATGCGTTTTGTCGATCCGATACCATCCTTCAAAATCGCTCGTTTGGTTCTACCCTTAGGGCTGAACTGCAGAGTGTGGCTTGTACCGATTAGACACGATGAGAAGAAGCGGATGCGACAAGATGGATGCGGCAAATATAATGTAAGGGTAGGACTACACGGACGTTTTCGGCTGCACGCTTCGTTTGCATCCGACAAGCTGCGACTTCATCCGACATTTCTATATTACCTTATTCGCATGCATCGCATGCAATTTGTCGTCAGAGTTTTGTTGCAGCGCATCGGATCACGCCGAAAACATCCGTGTAATCCTACCCTAAGTAATAGGAATGTTGGACCTATAAGCTGTGTGCATCCGACATGACTGTCGGATGAAGACGCAACGTGCAGCGTTCGCATCCGACAGTTGTGTCGTGACAGATGCACGCAGCTTGTAGGTCCGACGTTCCTATTACTTACATTATATTCGTCTCATCCGTCTCGTCACATTCGCTTCCTCTTATCGCACCAGATCGGAACAAGCCGCACCGTGTGTTTCAGCCTTTATGTGCAGCCATGCATCATGCATCTAAATTAATTGCTAATTTGTTGGTAAGTTTTCAAATAACTACTATCCTCTATCCAACAGGTGTATGAAATCTTGAAGCGGACAACCTGCACCAAAGCCAAATACAGCATGGGTAAGGATAGCATGGCACATGTATAGGGTAGATGTTACTGAACTGTAAAAATGGCCTCCCCCTACAGGAGAGTCAAGGCAATGGATAAGGGCCCATACTGAAAAATAGAGTGTAGTAAATGTAAAATAATGTCCAGCTTTAAACATCTCCATGTTGCTAAGTTCAGGGGCTTTCAATGATACTGAAACTATATAGGTATGGGATCCGTTATCCGGAAACGCGTTATCTAGAAAGCTCAGAATTATGTTATGGTCGTCTCCCATAGACTCAATTTTATCCAAATAATCCAAATTTTTAAAAACAATTTCATTTTTCTCTGTAATAATAAAACAATACCTTGTACTTGATCCCAACTAAGATATAATTGATACTTATTGGAAGCAAAACCAGCCTATTGGGTTTATTTAATGTTTTAATGATTTTATAGTAGACTAAAGGTATCAAGATCCAAATTACAGAAAGATCCATTATCCGGAAAGCCCCAGGCCACGAGCATTCTGGATAACAGGTCCCATACCTGTACCTTTAAAAGAGGCAACTATTTTGATATGGTTCATTAAAAATACTCAACAGATTGGCAAACACACAACTTCTCTCATACAAGCATTCTAGAAGGCGTGGAACCCTCCGTCACTGAAGTATGTCACACACCCTTTGCTGTTGGTATAAGTTTAAGACACTTCTTTGTGTATAAAGATCAAGGAAAAATGTTTACTTACAGAACACTATTCAGTGGTTCCACATCCCCAGTCCACCCACTTACTGTATATTAATAATAAGGGGCACTGTTCTCATGTTTGTATCCCCAGCACTGCAAAATAATCCTTTGAGTAAGGGAGTAAGCAAATTAAATTAATTTACCATTCAAGGTATAAAATTCAGAGAAATGTTGAAAGATCTGCTAAAGCACCTTACCAGTATTTCCTCACTTACTCAGTAGAAGGTTGCTTTGAAAAGTGAATGTGTCTAGTGTAGTGATGGGCGAATTTATTCACCAGGAGCAAATTCGCGGCAAATTCCCGTGATTCGCTGCCGACGAAAATTCGCTGGCGTCCAAAAAAATGGACGCCGGTGTAAAAATAAAACGGACGCCGGCATCATAAATGGCAGGAAATTTGCGTATTTTTCAGGAGAAGCGAAACTCCACATATTCGCCCATCACTAGTCTAATGGGAAAAAACTGAAGTCTGGTATGTTCAGGTATTAAATGAAATGTGTTTTTATGAAGCTACAATGCATGCAGTTTATCCTATGCAGATTTTTTTGCTGTACAGGTATGGGACCTGTTATCCAGAATGCTCAGAACTTGGGGCTTTCCAGATAACAGATCTTTCTGTAATTTGAATCTTCATAACTTAAGTCTACTAGAGAATCATGCTTGGGATCAAGTACAAGCTACTGTTTTATTATTACAGAGAAAAAGGACATTTTTAAAAATTTCGATTATCTGGATAAAATGGAGTTTGTGGGAGACGGGCTTTCTGTAATTTGGATCTTTTTGCATAAAAAAAAGATGACGGATGACGGATGCCATACGTACCACTATGAAACATTTTGGGTAATATTAGATTCCAAATGGGCAACTTGCATGTTGATCTCCCAGAACTCTATGGGGCAAATTCACTAAGATGCGAAGTTGCGCCAGGCGCAACTTTGCCGCACTTCGCCGCACTTCGCCGCACTTCGCCGCACTTCGCCACACTTCACCAGGCATATTTTCGCCAGCGCTCCGCAAATTCACTAAAATCCGAAGTTGCGCACAGGGGTAGCGTAAGTTTTCGAAGTTGCGCTAGCGTTAATTCGCCAAGCGAAGCGAAGTTTCCCTAGCGATGGTTCATTTGCATACGGCGCGAAATTCAAATTTCAATGGAGGAACACGTATCACCACTTCAAATGCCTAGAAAACCTTCAAATCCAAATTTTATTTTGCCCTACACGTGTGCCCACTGTATAGGTAAGTTGCCATGAGTCAGGAAATGTAGGGGGGAAGGAGGGGAGCCCCAAAAATATTTTCGATCTTTTTCAGCCTATCACCCATCATGTAGAAAACACGCCAGCGTTTTTTGGGACTTAGAAAAAATTTTGACTTTTTTTGAAACAATCCCTATCTACTCTATTGCGCTTCGCCAGGTCTGAGGTGGCGAAGGAAGTCTAGCGTAAAAGGTCGCGTTCAGTACACTGCGCAAGTTAGTGAATTTGCGTAGTTACGTCGCTAGCAAAAATTCGCCTGGCGTATGGGTGCGAAGTAACACTAGCGAAACTACGCCAGCGTTCATAAGTGAATTTGCGCAGTAACGAAAAATGCCAAACGCTAGCAAATTAACGCTAGCGTTCGGCACTTCGGCACTTAGTGAATTTGCGCCTATGAGCCTAAGAGAAAATGGATGACAACTTACATTACAGTTTGCCCATTTAAGGACAAGGAAAGTTCAACTAAAGAAGTAGCTAGAAATGTTGTACATTATGTTTTGTGCTTCTGTACCAGCCCGAGGCAACAACAGCCCTTTAGCAGTAAAGATCTGTGTCTCCAAAGATGCCCCAGTAGCTCCCCATCTTCTTTTCTGCTGATTCACTGCACATGCTCTGTGCTGCTGTCACTTACTGAGCTTAGGGACCACTCAATATACAGTACACATAGAATAGAAATGTCACAATATAAGGCTGATTAGTAATTAATACAGATAATTACTACATGGCAGCACAGAAACCAGTGCAATTAGCATCAGAATTTAATTATCAGCTTATATTACAGGTCAACGTTATTTTCTGCTTGATAATTTGCAACAACCCCTAAGATTAGCTTCAACAGCTGCTCAGAACCCACTGAGCATGTGAGTGTCACAGACACTTTCCAAGATGGTGACCCCCTGTGACAAGTAGTAATGGCAACAATTGACGCACATCAAAGTCAATGGGTGTCCGTCTTTTGTCGGCGGCGTCGGAACTGTCGGCAGCGTCAAAATTTATTTTGAACAGCTGTTGAGAAGCTAAGCTTATGGGTCGTCGCAAACTATAAAGTCAATGGGCGTGTGGTAAATTGTTGCCGGCGTCAACATTTTTTGGACGTGGCGAATTTTCGCAGCAGTTTCGCTAATTTATTAGGGGAAATTTGCCAAAAATTCACCCCTGGCTAATAAATTTGCCCATCACTAGTGTTTACGTCCTGTAGCCTTCTCCGTGATGGACACGTCAAGCAATCGGGGTGGCTCCGATGATTTCAAGATACAACGAACTCAAGATACAAGTTTAGCACCCCTGGCAGCCTAATAATAACGGCAATGTTTGCTTTAATGTCTGTCATCAAACTGACCTTTCTTATAGGTCTCTGTGGTGCTCCAGCTGATATTTCATGACTAGATTAGAGAATACAAGGAAAGTAGCTAAAGACAGACTAATTATATGGCTTGTTTGAACAATAAGCTAGTGACAGTAAAGATGTGACTGCCGGAGGTGAAGTGATCTGCCTCAACTATCATTATATGCATTTAACTTTAATGATAACCCAGTTTCATCCTCTTCTGGGACAATCACCACACGGGGGGCTGCAGGCTTTATGTTCAGATGCATAGGTCAGCACAACTTTGCCATTGTCTTTACTGCACTGGTTGGCTGTGAAAATTAAACCTTATATTTTCATTTCTGTAGGAATTACCAGTTTGCTTGCCAATGGTGTGTACAGTGCTGCCTATCCACTGCATGATGTGAGTATAACTCGAGCTTAGTCTGTATTTTAGTAGGGATGCACCGAATCCACTATTTTGGATTCGGCCGAACCCCCGAATCCTTTGCGAAAGATTCGGCCGAATACCAAACCGAATCCGAACCGAAGGGGGAAACATTTTTTCTTCCTTGTTTTCTGACAAAAAGTCACGCAATTTCTCTCCCCGCCCCTAATTTGCATATGCAAATTAGGGTTCGGATTCGGTGCATCCCTATATTTTAGGTCTCCTTCTCCAGAAGATTTAAATGAAGCTGGCTAGGATATGGCAGGGCTTGCTACAAATATTTGTATACTACTTGTTGTGGTAGACTCCTCCCTTATATGCTGGGTGGTTATCTAAAGGGTAAGAAGCTTTGAACTATGATTTTTAGATCAACGAGAGTATGGAAATTACCTGAATTAAGTTCCTTGTAGTAACAAGGAAGAGAGCAGTGTGTGCCAAATTCGACATTAATTGCACAATTTCGAAAATTCCTTGTCGCTAGAAAAGCATAAAACGCCCACACAATAGAGATGAAGCAGCTACGATTAATGCGTCGGACACCTAAAGCCACTCCCTGTTTCCCATTGAAATGCTTTGAGGGTTATTTGCATTGTGTACAGTATAGGGATGCACCAAATCCATTATTTTGGGATTCGGCCGAAGTCTTTTTGAAAGGTTTGGCCAAATACCGAACCGAATCGGAACCCTAATTTGCATATGCAAAAATATCACGTGATTTTTTGTCACACAACAGCATGTGCAGTTCTCTTTCAGCCTACTGTGCCCTAATTTGCATAGGCAAATATATTATAATATATTATATAATAATAATACATTAATACATACAAATACGTAAAACATGTTTTCCCCTTCCCACCCCTAATTTGCATATGCAAATTAGGATTCAGATTTGCCAAATACAAAATAGTGGATTCGGTGCATCCCTAATATATATATATATATAGGGACTGATTCACCAAGGGTCGAATATCAAGGGTTAATTAACCCTCGATATTCGACTGGGAATTAAAATCCTTTCGACTTCGAATAGTTTGATCGAACGATTGAAGGAATAATCCTTCGATCGAACGATTAAATCCTTCGAATCGAACGATTCGAAGGACTTTAATCCAACGATCGAAGGATTATCCTTCGACCAAAAAAACTTAGGAAAGCCTATGGGGACCTTCCCCATAGGCTAACATTGACTTCGGTAGCTTTTAGATGGCACACTAGGGGGTCAAAGTTTTTTCTTAAAGAGACAGTACTTCGACTATCAAATAGTCGAACGATTTTTAGTTCGAATCCTTCGATTCAAAGTCGTAGTCGAAGGTCGAAGTATCCCATTCGATGGTCGAAGTAGCCCAAAAAACACCTAAAAATTCGAAGTTTTTTTACTTTGAATCCTTCACTCGAAGTTAGTGAATCGGCCCCATAATGTCCAAAAAAAGGTGCACACCAGGATTTTCAAAAAAAAAGGTTAAAAATCCATGTTTATTAAATACAATATATTATATATAAATATATATATATATATATATATATATATATATATATATATATATATATATATATATATTATATAATAAATTAGAATTTATATATTTATTATTATATATTATAATTTGCATAAATGAAATTTAGGGCCAGGACATACTGCACGTGTAGTTGTCTGAAGAAAAGTCACATGATTTTAAGGATTCAATTCAGCCAGCCACTTGGATTCGCCGAATCTGAATACTGCAGGAAGGATGAATCCTGGCTGAATCCCAGACCAAATCGGTGCATCTCTTGTACAGAAAATGCATAAACAATGGCAGTTCAATGTATTATAATGGCTAGAGTGGTTATGCCATGGTACAAACAATACACTGAGAAATATCCATTGCAAAAAAAACTTTATTTTACAGTTGGCTTTATAAGTAACCAGTTTCTCTTAACTAGGGTGACTATGACAGTGAAGCTGAAGCCAACGATAGGAAGGTGAGTGGTTATAACACTAAACTGTTTTTATGGTTCTTAGAGGCACCTAGAACTGTAAAGTTGCAATCAAGAAATATATCGTTGTTAGGTCATATCTCTATAGTCATCTCCTAATGTAATTGTTTCAAAGGTGCATTTTACAGCATCCCACTATCTCCTGGGTACAACAGCATAGGGGCTGATTTACAAACACTTGCACAAGTGTATTTGCCCCAGGCACCCTATTAGTTATACCTTTATTTATTGTTGATTGCAGTGGCTTAACTAGATATTACTGGGCCCCACAGAAAATTATTTTTCAGGCCCCCAAAATTTTTAGCAGTTGACTTGTTTTACCAATATTTATTGAAACTGTATTATGAATTAGGGCCTTGTGGGGCCCCTATACCTCCTGGGCCCCCCTGCAGGCGCAGGGTCTTCTTCCTCTATAGTTACGCCCCTGGTTGATTGGTTACCATTGGCAACTGCACTTGTGCCATTAAGAGCCTGTGTTTATAAATCAGCCCTATAATGTTCTAAAGACAAATGTCTGTCCTGGTTAAATACATTCTTTATTTCCATAGGGTATCCATAGTTCAAGTTTAGTTTGATAATCGTGCTTGCCAGAGCTAAAATGTCATTGCTCCAAACACTGAGATAACCCAGTGATCATACTATTGGGGGTTGTTTATTAAAGTCTTCTTTACTATAAAATCTGAATTCTTAGTGTAAAAAAAACCCTCAAATTTTTTACGTTTTTGCATTCAGACTTTAATAAATAACCCCCTAATAGTTTAATAACTTATATCCTCGTTTTATAATAAAACTCAAAAATTAGACAATATAGCATTTATAGTAAAAAAAAACTTCATTTTTTTGGCATTCAGACTTTAATAAATAACCCCTATGTGTGACTGTTACAACACTGCCTGGAAAATTAAACAAAGGGTGTATCATGGCTTTTAGGAAGATTCTATGCAAATGTGAATTTAGCAAACAGCCTAGACGTGTTTTGTTTTCACACCATGTGCATAGCTAGTCTACTTTAGGGTATGTACGTAAAATCTACTATGCCTCCTGTGTACTATGCAAAACATTTGCAATGTATATTTATACTGTGTGTTTTATGCACCTCACCTCAGCTACATTTTTTCACCAGTTTTAAAGATACTCTAATTTTTGTAATGTCCAAAAATGCAATATACTGAATGTATCTTTTAGCTGCTGTGTGACGAATGGGCAAGTTATAGCGCTTTTTACAAGTTCCAACCGATTGACCTTGTCAGGTAGGAGAATGGCACCATCTTTTGATACTGACTTTGATGCATACCACTGTCTTACGTACTTGAGGTGTTTGCACCCCACATGAACATTGCTTCACCCCTACATGAAGCAGGACCTTATCATATCTCGATAGATGAACTCATTCTTTTGTATTTTTTTTTTTTTAAATGAAATGTCTGTCTTTTGGTTTTTAGGAAATATTTTGGAGAGAAGATAGGCTTGTACTTTGCCTGGCTAGGAGTTTATACTCAGATGCTTATTCCAGCTTCAGTTGTGGGAATAATAGTGTTCCTGTATGGATGTGCCACTGTTGATGAGAATATTCCAAGGTAAAGTCCCGTGACATTCCTTAAATAACTCATGTTCTACCCAAGTCCTATTCATTTCGCTCATGTTCTACCCAAGTCCTATTCATTACTTCATGTTCTACCCAAATTTTATTCATTACGCTCATGTTCTACCCAAGTCCTATTCATTATGCTCATGGTGTCACGGCCGGCACCCAATACCAGAACAAGTGCCAAGTACCCTGGTCTCGGCTCGGCTTCACCTGTAGTGTAACCACCGTTGGGCTTCGGGAGGAGCCCTCAGCTTACTTGGGTGCCACCTGGACTTAACGAGGGTTATAAGGCGAGATGTTCTGGCTGGCAAAGGGGCACGGCTGGAAGCAGAGTCTTTTGGGCCGAAGGTCACAGTACAAGAGGATTAGGCAAGCGGATGGTCAGACAGGCTGGGTCGAGGCAGGTGGATATCAGAATCGTCAGGCAGGCAAGGGTCAAAACCGGGTAGTCAATCAAGGGGTTAAGTAGGAGAGTTGTGGTAGGCACGCAAGGGTCAGGATACAGATTGGAGAGTAGTCAGGAACAGGCAGGGTCAAACACGGATAATCACATCAGAATTTTCAAGACAGACGCACAAGGCTCAGGAAAACCACTAGAACAAGTTCTATCATGGGCACTGGCTGGGAGTCAGAATGGGCCTTATATACACACAAAGTTCGTGCCAAAACATGCCCAATGCGTGCTGGCGCAATCAGCTTTAAGAGGCGCGCTGCGCGTGCCCTAATAATCCAAAATAGCTCCGGTTTGAGAACCACACGGCGGGCGTCCCCGCCGCACAGGTAATTTTATTACACAGGGCTCATGTTCTACCCAAATCCTGTTCATTACGCTCATGTTCTACCCAAGTCCAATTCAATAAACTCGTGTTCTACCCAAGTTCTTTTCATTACGCTCATGTTCTACCCAAGTCCTATCCATTACGCTCATGTTCTACCTAAATCCTATTCATTACACTCATGTTCTACCCAAGTCCTATTCATTACACTCATGTTCTACCCAAGTCCTATTCATTACACTCATGTTCTACCCAAGTCCTAATCATTATACTCATGTTCTACCCAAGTGCTATTCACATGCTCATGTTCTACCTAAGTCCTATCCATTACTCTCATGTTCTACCCAAATCCTATTCATTATACTCATGTTCTACCCAAATCCTATTCATTACACTCATGTTCTACCCAAGTCCTATTCAATGTTCTACCCAAGTCCTATTCATTACATTCATGTTCTACCCAAGTCCTATTCATTACACTCATGTTGAACAAGGGGGTATAATGCTCCTCTTTAAAAGCTGCTAAACAGCAATGGTCTGTTGAAGAATTACATACTCTGTGTGTAGTGACAGACTTTGGCAAATTCCTATTGCCCTAAATATGTCTTTTGCAGGATCCACAGAGACCAGTTGAGTCATAAAAACACTCCTCCTTTTTCTAAACCAACATTTTTGTCTTCCTAGTATGGAGATGTGTGACACGAGATACAACATTACCATGTGCCCCCTGTGCGACAGGACTTGTAACTACTGGAAGATGAGTTCTGCGTGTGGTACAGCCAGGGCCAGCCATCTTTTTGACAACCCGGCTACAGTATTCTTCTCAGTCTTCATGGCTTTATGGGGTAAGAATGCACCCACAGATTTCCAACCAGAAGCCCTGTTGACAAATATATGCACACCGTTTCCAGACAGAGACTACATTAGACATACATGCATGGAATGGAATCTATTCAGGCTGGAATGGTCATGGTTTATATATAAATTGTTCAGCTAAGCACATTGACTTATGTGAGTAACATCCAAGGGGTTGGTGAGCAAAATGTTACTCATGAGTCACTGGTTGGGGATCACTGGTGTAGCCTAATCAGCCACAAGTTTGGGTGGTTTGGCTTTTAGGGCAGGAGCACACTGAGTGGATCATCCACTTTCCTCAGCCTGCGTTTTGTACATAGGTAGAATATAGTGGATCTGCTGTCATTTGCTCTTTCATGTAGCCATATTGACAGGCTTGCATTTGGAGGGCAAATAACTCCTTTAGAGGGTAGTCAGGTTAATCTCTGATATGAATGTCTTTTCTTGCCTGTGCATCCAGACAGCTTTATGCGTCCACCTGGTTGCATCTTTTGTCTATTGCATAAATCTATTATTTATCTTTTGTGATTGCTATGAATCTTTCTTACAAGTTAAATCTTTGGAGTTTTTTGTGCATACCATATTGTAAGAGCAAATAAGGACCTGAGCTGAAAGAAGAAGAAGAAGAAGTATGGGACCTGTTATCTAGAATGCTCTGGACCTGGGGTTTTCCAGATAATGGATCTTACCCTAATTTGGATCTTCGTACCTTAAGTCTACTAGAAAATCAAGTAAACCTTTAATAACCCAATAGTATGGTTTTGATTGCAATAAGGATTAATTAGGTTTGGATCAAGTACAAAATACTGTTTTATTATTACAGAGAAAAATGGAATCATTTTTAAAAATTTGGATTATTTTTATAAAACGGAGTCTATGAGAGACGGTCTTTCTGTAATTCAGAGCTTTCTGGATAACGGGTTTCCATATAACAGATCCCATACCAGTAATTCCAACTGGGAGCAGTAGTGCTGAGAGTGAGAAGGGGATTCTATCTATTTAAATGCTTGTTTACAAATGATCCATTTTCAGCGTAAATTGAATTATTTACAGGATTTTGAAAACAGAAACAAATTTCAATGGCACCTAACTTAAATGTGGGTTTAAATATGTTCATATAATGTCCAAGTGCTCAGAACAATCCAATCTTACCATTGTTTTTTCAAATCAGGTGCCAGTGCACCTTGTGTTTGTTTTTAATCATAACTCTCCCTAGGTGACCGTCAGGGTGGTTCCCTTGCACAGTCACTCTGCTGGTTGGAACATGTGCCTGGATTTGTGGCTAAGATCTTGTTACCAAAACAAAATGATCATTTGGAAAAGCATTTACAGTGTAAACTCTCTTGGGTGTTACGTGTAAGAAATGTATTTCTTGTAAGGTATGCTCTTGAATACATCTGTCTGGTTTTCTGAGTTTTCCAGCAATGTATTTGTAAAAGTAATTTAAATAAAGCCCTGGTTCCAGGCAAACAATATGGGGGATTAACAGTATAGAGGGACTATTAGAGCCCCTGTCTGGTGGCAGATAATGTTAATAATAATAATAATAATAATAATAATAATAATAATACTGCATGGTATTAACATGCTGCTAGGCTATATCTCTCTTCTCTATGCTATGTTTTCCCTGTCCTAATTATATTTGAGTCTCCCTTTTTAACTCTACAGAGGGAATCCTTATGGAGCTTCTTTTAAGTGCAGGCCTTTTATTTACAATATAAAAAGGGATTAGGCACATCTGTTAGTGTTGCATTCTCAGAGGATCCCTAGAGATCACTCGGGCCTCTGTGGACTTGCCTCTCTGACAATGATTGTGTTCGCCATATGGTCAGAATTTGTTTCCCAGATTTCAACTGCATTTCCTCTGAGAACTTCCTGGGCAAAGAGCTTGAAATATGTTATTTATCAGGACTCCCAGCTACTGGACCAAACATTCGCTTGAGCACTGGTTTACCCTTTCTGAAACCTATTAAATCAAAATGAGATACTGTGCCAATTTGCTAGCAAGTGATTTGTGGTGTAACGAGATATTACTGGGCCCCACAGTAAATTATTTTTCAGGCCCCCAAAATATGACCTGTTGTACCAATATTTATTGAAATTGTATATGAATTATAACCTTGTGGGGACCCTTATACATCCATGGCCCCCCCTGCAACCGCAGGGTCTGCTTACTCTGTAGTTACACCACTGATTCTGATGGATAACCTGGAACCCTAAGCCAGCGCTTTTTTTTTGCAAAATTTTTTTTTACTTTTTTTATCTGATGGATAACCGGGCCCCCCTTGACCGCACCGCAGCTGTCCCAAGGCCGCGAAAAGAGCCAAAGTCCCGCAGAATCAGAGCCGAAGCCAAGAAAAGCCACAGAGGGAGCCAAAGTTGAAGCCCTGAAGCCCCGAAAGGAGCCGAAGTTGAAGTCACGAAGCTGAGAAAAGACCCGAAGCCACGAAAGGAGCCGAAGTTGAAGCCGCGAGTTGGAGGCCCATTATAGAACCCTTAGGTGAATCCCACTTTGAGTTTGACTTTTATCTCCAGCCTCTAGACTTTCAGTTACTGACTTAAGCACACTTGAAGGGTCGGACTGCCCCCGCTGGCCCGGACCTGGCCCTCCGTTGCTGGCCTGCTTGTGCACTTTTACGCGCATATGCACGTTTCAGCATTTTATGTGCGCGCGCGTGCGGCTTTACGCGCATCAGCGGCACTGTGGTTTTTCACGCATGGGCGCTGGCACAGGAGGGGACCCCTGGGGACTGCCTGGTGGGCCCCGAAGGCTCCAGTCTGCTCCTGCTCACTTGAACTTACATTTATGCCATTTGCCTACATTTTTGCATCCAACACAATTTCTTGAAATTTATTCTCACAATTGTTATCATGGACTCAAGACCTTTGTGTCAACTGACGATATCCATACGTCTGTCAATAATTACACAGGTTATATGGAAACTGCTTGCCATAACTGAATGACCAATGCAAAGTAGAGGAAGCCTGAGGGAGAACTCCAAGGTGACAGGTGCAAGTATGAACCCAGCCACTACGCCATTTCTCGTGGAGCAGTGATTGGTATTTCAAATTCAAGTAGTGGGGGATCTTTTTGGTGTAAAAAAAACCTTTATTGTCCTTCTCCTTTTATACATCACCTAAGAAAAAGGCTTTGAACAGGTATTTTTATTTTTACCTAAATGGTAACTATTGAAGAGTAAGATTAACGAGACAACTTTTGTGAGAATAAAATCTAAAAGTCCATTCTCTGGTCCTGTGAAAAGTATATTTTATTTAGTTGTAATATTGGTGTATAGGCACCGTCTCAGGTCATTTTGCCTGGTCATGTGCTTTCAGAAAGAGCCAGTGCTGCACTATGGAACTGCTTTCTGACAGGCTATGGTAATGTAATGTAACTAAAGGAGTCACAGTGGGACATGGATTTTTACTATTGAGTGCTGTTCTTATGTCTAGACAGCAAAAGAGATGCATCCAACCTGTGTAAGCACTTCTACAGTCAATACAATTTCAAAAATATAATATGAGTTAGAAGTACATACTCACAGTTCGCACCAGTCCAAGGGTGCATATACATGGAAACCAAAACAAAGAATGTGAGTTCCTCCAATAAAAAGTGTTCAGGCAGCAAGTAAAAAAAAAACAAAAGTTTATTGGAACATGTTAGGACGTGGCCTGATGTGTTTTGTGCCTGTTGGGGCACTTACTCATAGGCTGTTCTTATATCTACCTGGGAGCTGTTACCTGATTACCTTCCCATTGTTCTGCTGATTGGCTGCTGGGAGTGAAAGGAAGAGGGTGATATCACTCCAACTTGCAGCAGTAAAGAGTGACTGAAGTTTATTAGAGCACAAGTCACATGACTGGGGCACCTGGGAAACTTACAATATGTCTAGCCCCATGTCAGATTTCAAAATTAAATATTAAAAAAATCAGTTTGAAAAAATGAATTTCAGTGTAGAACTTTGCTGGAGCAGCACTATTAACTGAAAAAAAACATGTTTTCCCATGACAATATCCCTTTAATAAACACGGAAACAGAGCCTATATAACAAACATTTATTTTGTTAGGATTAGATCCATTTAGAATTTTTTTTTTTAGTCTTTGTGTGGTGCCATAAAGTTAAATAAATCCGACTCTGTATAAATACAGAAGTGTCACCAGTTTGAAGGATGGAGCTGGGATGTCGCAGATTTCCTGAGCTGTCTGTACTGTATGTGCTCTCTGCGGGGATCTGTTCCTTGTGCTTCCACTTGGGTTCTGATTGTACAGTTCCAAATCTAGTGTTGACCTTGTGCTGGCTTGTCACACAAAGACCAGACTTTGGATTGTGTCAGTGCTGGGAATTGGATCTGTATGTGTTTTGTTGTAAGTTATTTAAAGGACAAGGAAAGTTAAACTAAAGAAGTAGGTTAGAAATGCTGTATGTTTTGTACCAGCCCCAGGCAACCACAGCCCTTTAGCAGTAAAGATCTGTGTCTCCAAAGATGCCCCAGTAGCTCCCCATCTTCTTTTCTGCTGATTCACTGCACATGATCTGTGCTGCTGTCACTAACTGAGCTTAGGGACCCACTCACAATATACAGTATACATAGAATAGAAATGTCACAATATAAGGCTGATTAGTAATTAATTCAGATAATTACTACATGGCAGCACAGAAACCAGTGCAATTAGGTTGTCCAAATACTGACCAGAATGGTGTTGGTTGCATAGCAGACCAATAAAGAGAGAGTGTTTTGAGTTTGGTAGTAGGGATGTAGCGAACGTCGGAAAAAAAGTTCGCGAACATATTCGCGAACTTGCGCAAAAATGCGAGCGGTTCGCGAACGGTTCGCGAACCCCATAGACTTCAATGGGAAGGCGAACTTTAACATCTAAAAAAGACATTTCTGGCCAGAAAAATGATTTTAAAGTTGTTTAAAGGGTGCAACGACCTGGACAGTGGCATGCCAGAGGGGGATCAAGGGCAAAAATGTATCTGAAAAATCTGCCTGTGTGTGCTTGGAAGAGATAGTGTAGGGGGAGAGCTGTTAGTGATTTCAGGGACAGATGATAGTAAGTTTGCTGGCTAGTAATCTGCTTGATACTGCTCTGTATTGGAACAAAAAAATAAATAAAAGCAGTCCTTACAAGGACTACTGTTATTGCAGCAGTCAGCAGATGAGATCAGAAGCAGGACAGCTGCCCACTGCAGCTACATACAGAGCACTGCAGTAGAAGGTAGATTACTAGCCAGCAAAGCTACCTAAGCTTAAATGTCCCTCAAACCCCTGCAGACTTCTGTCCCTCCAATAACAGAGCAGTATCAACACGATTACTAGCCAGCAAACTTTCAACTGTCCCTGAAATCACTAACAGGCAGCAGCTCTCTCCCTACACTATCTCTTCAGCACACATAGGCAGAGTGAAAAAACGCTGCAGGGCTTCGGTTTTTATAGGGAAGGGGAGTGGTCCAGGGGAGAGCTTCCTGATTGGCTGCCATGTACCTGCTGGTCTGGGGTGAGAGGGCAAAAAAAAGCGCCAACAATGGCGAACCCAAAATGGCGAACGTCGCGCGACGTTCGCGAACTTCCGGCGAGCGCGAACACCCGATGTTCGCAGCGAACAAGTTCGCCGGCGAACAGTTCGCGCCATCTCTATTTGGTAGTTTTGTCAACAAGCGGAAATTCAACATAAGGTGTGGCACCCTTGTTATATAACACACCAGCTGACATCATAAAGCACTCGTGCGGGCAAATTTACTTACCTTCGAAGTTGCGCCAGTGTTGGCTTCACCACACTTTGCCAGGTGAAGTTTGCCCTTTAGTAAATGTTTCCCCATGGTCTAGTATGGGATGTTGTTACTGTACTTTTTGTACATGTTGGGCAACAAAGCAATATTAAAGGGATACTGTCATGGAAAAACATGTTTTTTTTCCAAAACACATCAGTTAATAGTGCTGCTCCAATAGAATTCTGCACTGAAATCCATTTCTCAAAAGAGCAAACAGATTTTTTTATATTCAATTTTGAAATCTGACACGGGGCTAGACATTTTGTCATTTTCCCAGCTGCCCCTGGTCATGTGACTTGTGACTGCACTTTAGGCTGTAATTACTTTCTGGCAGGCTGTTATTTCTCCTACTTAATGTCACTGAATCAGTCTCAGTGGGACATGGCTTTTACTTTTAAGTGCTGTTCTTAGATCTTCCAGGGAGCTGTTATCTTGTGTTTGAGAGCTGCTATCTGGTTACCTTCCCATTGTTCTGTTGTGAGGCTGCTGGGGTGGGGGGAGGAGGGGTGAAATCACTGCAACTTGCAGTACAGCAGTAAAGAGTGATTGAAGTTTATCAAAGCACAAGTCACATGACTGGAGGCAGCTGGGAAATTGACAATATGTCTAGCCCCATGTCAGATTTCAAAATTAAATATAACAAAATCTGTTTGCTGTTTTGAAAAATGGATTTCAGTGCAGAATTCTGCTGGAGCAGCACTATTAACTGATGCGTTTTGAAAAAAACATGTTTTCCCATGACAGTATCCCTTTAACGCAGGGATCCCCAACCTTTTCCCCCCGTAAGCAACATTCAGAAGAGAAAGAAGTTGTGGAGCAATACAAGCATGAAAAATGTTCTTAGGATGCCAGATAAGTGCTGTAATTGGCCATTTGATAGCCCTTTGTGGATTGTCAACCTACATTGAGACTCTGTTTGGCAGTACACCTGGTTTTTATACAACCAAAACTTGCCTCCAAGCCTGGAATCCAAAAATAAGCATCTGCTTTGGGGCAACTGGGAGCAACATCCAAAGGGTCGGTGAGCAACATGTTGCTCACGTGCTACTGGTTGGGGATCCCTGCTTTAACGTAGATGGGGAAATGGTTATAGCTGTGTATGCGCCAGATACTTTAGTTAAACCTTAGCCATCTCAGTCTGATTTGTAAACAGTCTAATTGTACCGTGAAATGTGTAATTTTTTTCACCCCTTCTCTGAAGTTGTTCTGTACAACTAAAGTCATAACTATGGAGGAAATGCTGGTGTGGGTAACAAGTTTATAGGGGCCCAGAAGACATTAACTGGGTTATTTATTAAAGTCAGAATGCCAAAAACCCGAAAAAAAAATTTTTACTATAAAGTCCAGATTTTTAGTGAAAAAAAAACTCGAATTTTTCTAGATTTATTACACCCAAGGGATGGAAAAAGTCTGAATCTGAAAATCCAGCATCTCAGACCGAGGATCTCTCATTGGGAGAGATCCTTCGACTATTTGGAATTTTCTATGGTTTGCACTGGAATTACCATATGGGTTGGTGGGAATACACACACGTTTATCGTGATGATAATTTACACAAATGATTTATTTACTACTATGGTAGATATATTGACGTCCTGAATCTGGAAAGATTCACTGGACATTTGATCACTTTTTTGCTCATCTAAACAATAATGATCTCAACTTAACTTTTACTAAGGGCAGAGACACACGCTGCTATTTCGGGAGATTAGTCGCCAAGCGACAAATCACATCTTCTTCGGGCGACTAATCTCCCTAAACTGCCTTCCCGTCAGCTAGAATGTAAATCGCCGGTGGGATGGCACTCAGATCGCTTCGGCTTTCCAAAGTCGTCCAAAGTTTCCTTGTGAGGCAACTTCGGAAAACGAAGCGTTCCGAGTGCGATCCCACTGCCGATTTACATTCTAGCCGGCGGCTAATCACCCCGAATATCCATGTGTATCCATGTGGGCATGAGCACCCCACATACTACTGGTGAAATCATAAACTTACTGGCTTTCCATTGGGACTTTTTTCTTTAAATGCTGCACTGGAATTAGCCGGAAAAAACGACTATATCGGACTTTTTGTGCAAAAATCCGAAACATCATGACTTTTTGGGAAAAAGCCATACAATTGGAATTTTCGCTGTAGTTTTTTTGTTTGTCCCTGATTAAATAGTGCTTTTTTAATAATGAATAAGGTCCAATCGTGGATTCTAGTTTGGTCAGACTTTTTTTATTTAAAGGAGATGGAAAGTGTTCTTCCACTTAAGGTGCCAAATGTTAAGCACCCCAAGTGATTGTATTTAGTTACCTGAAACCCCAGGCCGGTGCTCCTATCAGCAGAAAACTGCACCGGCCATGGAGCGATCCACTTCCGTCTTCTTCTTTCTTTTCGGCTGAGCAGTAGAGTAAAAAGCCGAACTTTAACCAAAAAGTCGACTATTTCATTCTACTGCGCATGCGTCTACCCCGGGAAATTTGAAGAAAGAAGAAGACGGAAGAGCGTCGCTCCGTGGGGCTCACTGGAGGAACCCCGGGCCAGTGCAGTTTTCTGCTGATAGGAGCACCGGCCCGATGTTTCAGGTAGGTAACTACAATCACTTGGGGTGCCTAACATTTGGCACCCCCAAATGGAAGGTGACTTTCCTTCTCCTTTAAATACAGGTACTCGAATTTTGATAAATTTATCCCTTAATGTGTTATCCCCAACGTTTAAGGAACCCCCAAAGTGATTTTAGTCGTGGAACCCTTTTTGTTACACAACTGTGCCTCTCTGTGTACTGGTTTAAATAGATAAAGTTCTAGTACATATCACAAAGGCCAAATCATTGCTGTACAAATCATTTTTTGTGGCCTTGAGATGTCTGCTGGTTAAGGTGTGCCCTAGATCTGATTTGTTCTATTTTTTTTCAGCTGCCACTTTCATGGAGCACTGGAAGAGAAGACAGATGCGCCTCAACTACCGATGGGACTTAACTGGTTTTGAAGAGGAAGAGGTGAGCATAGTTCATTGTCAAGTTGGCGGCAGGTCCGGACTGAGAATTATAATAGGCCCTGGCATTTCAGGTACACAGAGGCCCAATCAGCCTCCACCAGCCCACTTAATACTGACTTTCTATGGGAACTTATAGCAGCCCCTCTGGCATTTGCCAGAACCCACAGATTGCCATTCCGGGCCTGTTGGAGGGGTTTTCTTTCCTAGAATAAAGTAAAACACACAACTAAGAAGCCTGTTTTGTTGATATTGTGGATATTGGAAGCTCTGATGAGCCGGACTCTACTGCTTGTATCGACCAGCATCTGAAAGTTATGTGGATGTTTGATTATTGCTACACCTTTTTATTGTTCAGTGCAATAATCATTTATCTCAGCTGTAACGCTTCCTTAGAAGCTTGCGTGAACTGGTTGTATGTTTTGTATGTTTTAAAGCAGATATTGACTTGTAAAACTGGTGCTTTTTTTTACATGCTGAGAAAAAAAAAGTATTAGATTGCAAATGAACTAAAAGTTGGAGATTTTCTCTGTAATACAAGTATGGTATCAGTTATCTGGAAACCCATTACCCAGAAAGCTCCAAATTACGGACTCCATTGTATCCAACAAAAAATTAAAAATGATTTCCTTTTACGCTGTAATAATAAAACAGTAGCTTGTACTTGATCCCAACTAAGATAGAATTAATCCTTATTGGAAGCAAAACCAGCCTATTGGGTGTATTTAATGTTTACATGATTTTTCTAGTAGACTTAAGTTATGAAGATCCTAATTCCGGAAAGATCTCTTACCCAGGTCCCGAGCATTCTGGATAACAGGTCCCATACTTGTATAATAGTAGCCTCTCATCCTGCAAAGTTACTTAGAAACGGTACATTTATTTTAAAAATACACGTTTTATGTTTGTACCTGTTCAGATCATAATATTAGTGGCTCTAACCTTAAGTAAATGTATCTGAAGCAGATATATTTGTGCCAAGACTCTTTTGTCATCAGCACTTGTTAGAGCAGCAATAGCCTCCAGGGCAACCCTGTGTCTCCTTGACTGGGGTAAAGCTGTGAGCATTAAAGGAACAGTAACACCAAAAAAATGAAGTGTTTTAAAGGAATGACAATATAATGTAGTGTTGCCCTGCACTGGTAAAATGGGTGTGTTTGCTTCAGAAACTCTATTCTAGTTTGTATAAACAAGCTGCTGTGTAGCCATGGGGGCAGCCATTCAAGCACAGGATACACAGTAGATAACAGATAAGTACTACTATAGTTTATATAAACAAGCTGCTGTGTAGCCATGGGGGCAGCCATTCAAGCACAGGACACACAGTAGATTACAGATAAGTACTACTATAGTTTATGTAAACAAGCTGCTGTGTAGCCATGGGGACAGCCATTCAAGCACAGGATACACCGTAGATAACATATAAGTACTACTATAGTTTATATAAACAAGCTGCTGTGTAGCCATGGGGGCAGCCATTCAAGCACAGGATACACAGTAGATAACAGATAAGTACTACTATAGTTTATATAAACAAGCTGCTGTGTAGCCATGGGGCAGCCATTCAAGCATAGAATACACAGTAGATAACAGATAAGTACTACTATAGTTTATATAAACAAGCTGCTGTGTAGCCATGGGGCAGCCATTCAAGCACAGGATACACAGTAGATAACAGATAAGTACTACTATAGTTTATATAAACAAGCTGCTGTGTAGCCATGGGGGCAGCCATTCAAGCACAGGACACACAGTAGATTACAGATAAGTACTACTATAGTTTATGTAAACAAGCTGCTGTGTAGCCATGGGGACAGCCATTCAAGCACAGGATACACCGTAGATAACATATAAGTACTACTATAGTTTATATAAACAAGCTGCTGTGTAGCCATGGGGGCAGCCATTTAAAGCTGAAAAAGGAGAAAAGGCACAGGATACACAGCAGATAAGCTCTGTAGAAAATAAAGGGAGTCTTCGGAACTTGTCTGTTATACTGTGGGCGTTATACTACAAAACCCAAATACACAGTAGATAACAGATAAGTACTACTATAGTTTATATAAACAAGCTGCTGTGTAGCCATGGGGGCAGCCATTCCAGCACAGGATACACAGTAGATAACAGATAAGTACTACTATAGTTTATATAAAAAAGCTGTACTGTGTAGCCATGGGGGCAGCCATTCAATCACAGGATACACAGTAGATAACAGATAGGTACAACTATAGTTTATATAAACAAGCAGCTGTGTAGCTTTGGGGGCAGCCATTCAAGCGCAGGATACACAGTAGATAACAGATAAGTACTACTATAGTTTATATAAACTAGCTTCTGTGTAGCCATGGGGGCAGCCATTCAAGCACAGAATACACAGTAGATAACAGATAAGTACTACTATAGTTTATATAAACAAGCTGCTGTGTAGCCATGGGGCAGCCATTCAAGCACAGGATTCACAGTAGATAACAGATAAGTATTACTATAGTTTATATAAACAAGCTGCTGTGTAGCCATGGGGCAGCCATTCAAGCATAGAATACACAGTAGATAACAGATAAGTACTACTATAGTTTATATACACAAGCTGCTGTGTAGCCATGGGGGCAGCCATTCAAGAACAGGATACACCGTAGATAACCAATTCTGAAGAATCCCATTGTATACTATGGAGCTTATCTGTTATCTGCTGTGTATCCTGTGCCTTTTCTTTTCTTCAGCTTTGAATGGCTGCCCCCATGGCTACACAGCAGCTTATTTATATAAATATATAAATAAATATATATATATATTAGGGATGCACCGAATACACTATTTTGGATTCGGCGAACCCCCGAATCCTTTGCGAAAGATTCGGCCGAATACCGAACCGAATCCGAACCCTAATTTGCATATGCAAATTAGGGGTGGGAAGGGGAAAACATTTTTTACTTCCTTGTTTTCTGACAAAAAGTCACGCAATTTCTCTCCCCGCCCCTAATTTGCATATGCAAATTAGGGTTCGGGTTCGGTTCGGCCTGGCAGAAGAATTCGGCCGAATCCGAATCCTGCTGAAAAAGGCCGAATCCTGGCCGAATCCCGAACCGAATCCTGTATTCGGTGCATCCCTAATATATATAAATATATATATAATTATAGAACAGTTATGGGACCTGTTATCTGGAAACCCGTTATCCAGAAAGCTCCGAATTACAGAAAGGTTGTCTCCCATAGACTCCATTTTATCCAAACAAATTTTAAAAAATGATTTCCTTTTTCACTGTAATAATAAAACAGTAGCTTGTACTTGATCCCAACTAAGACATAATTAATCCTTATTGGAAGCAAAACCAGCCTAATGGGTTTATTTAATGTTTACATGATTTTCTAGTAGGTTTTAAGGTACGAAGATCCAAATTACGGAAAGATCTGTTATCCGGAAAGCATCAGGTCCTGAGCATTCTAGATAACAGATCCCATACCTGTATTTCTAAAGCAAACACACTAGTTTTACCAGCACAACACTACATTATATTGTCATTCATTGAAAACTCTTTCATTTTTTGGTGTTACTGTTCCTGTTAATAAATTCCTCTAATTCACCGGTTACCAGAGTTTTCTTTTATTTCAAGCTTCCCTTATCCTTAATTAAGAATATCTAGAGATGCAAATATTCATCCAAAATCTTGTTGTAACCGAACTTCAAGCTGGGCTTTTATATGTATGTAGGTTTCTTGGTCATGTACAACCATCTGTTTGTGCTGAACATGTCATGTTTCACCTGAAACCCCAAGTAATGTTTTCTTTTCTTTTTTTTTTTGTATCTTTTTGTTTTTTCCCCATGTTTTGTTTCCTGAAGGGCATGGTCAAGGTTTGAAATCTTCATTTTTATTTATACTATTTCTATCTCACCACTCCACTTCCTGATCACCAGTCTGCCGCCAATCTTGGAACTTTGTCTTGTTTTTCCTCCCCTGAATCACAAAAGTATATGTGCGGTGAAAGGGCTATTTTTATTTCACCTCCCACTGAATATTTCTTTTGCTTTCACAAAATAAGTGCAAATCTTTCACATCTGGTCAGATATTTCCTTTAAACCAGCTGCTAGCTGGTCATTTTTCTTTCTATTGTGTCTGTCAATCACAGATGTGTGAATGTGTCACAAAAGTGCTTGTGTTGATGGTAATTATTTATTACCTATCTTTGTATTCTTGGTGTTGTTAACACTTTAAAGGATAAGTAAACGTTTAAAACAAGTGAATGTAAAATTGAGGAGGGGGCTATTCTAAGCACTTTTGTCATTTACATTCATTATTTATTTTGTTTTTATTTCAAGATATCAAAGGATACATGTATTGTTAATATGAATGTCTTTTGTTACAACAGCGCCACCTGCTGGTCAGTTTCAAACCATTCTGACCACCAAGTAGTCAAGGAAGTTGTCAGGAGAAAGAAAGAGGCTGCTCTGATGTTCCTCTGCTTAGGGAAAAAATTAGAAACCTTTCTCAAATCTTTACTATGCAGAAGAACATCAGAGCAGCCTCTTTCTTTCTCCTGACAACTTCCTTGACTACTTGATGGTCAGAACAAAATTTGGAACAAAATTCATTCATATTAAAGGGCCAGTAACATAAATTTAAAATAAAAAAAATTCATTAGTATAGAACAAAAAAAAACACAAAAACAAACACTTTTAAATTGCTAAGTCTTTATTAAGAAATAACTTACCGAAACTCAGCTTGCGCTTCTCTTCAGAAAAGGTGACCCCGCGACGATCCATCATGCGGCGCTCGATTTCTCCTCCCTGGCTATCTCCTATAAGGAAAGCCAGGAGGAGAAATCGAGCGCTGCACAATGGATCGCTGGATCGCCTTTTCTGAAGAGGAGCGCATGCGGAGTTTCGGTAAGTTATTTCTTAATAAAGACTTAGCGATTTAAAAGTGTTTGTCTTTGTGTTTTTTTTTTGTTCTATACTAATGAATTTTTTTTATGTTACTGGCCCTTTAATATGAATGAATTTTGTTCCAAATTTTGTTCTGACCATCAAGTAGTCAAGGAATTTGTCAGGGGAAAGAAAGAGGCTGCTTAGCGATTTTAAAGTTCAATTTGTCTTTGTGGTTTTTTTTTCATTCTATACTAACGAATTTTAAAAAAAAATTAGGGATGCACCGAATTCGGGATTGTGTCTTTTTCAGCAGGATTCAGATTCGGCCGAATCCTTCTGCCTGGCCAAACCGAATCCGAATCTTAAGGGAGGGGAGGGAAATCGCGCGACTTTTTGTCAGAAAACAAGGAAGTAAAAAATGTTTCCCCCTTCCCACCCCTAATTTGCAAATGCAAATTAGGGTTCGGATTCGGTTCGGTATTCGGCCGAATCTTTCGCAAAGGATTCGGGGGTTCGGCCGAATCCAAAATAGTGGATTCGGTGCATCCCTAAAAAAAAATTGATGTTACTGGTCCTTTAACAGTACATGTATCTCTTAATATCTTGGAATAAAAAAAAAATAATGAATGTAAATTGCAAAAGTTCTTAGAATAGCACCCTCATCAGTTTTACATGCAGTCATTTTAAAGGTTTACTTATCCTTTAACAACTTGCCTGCTGGGTCAGTTTGATTGCTGAGTTGTGTGTTGCCAGACAGCACACACCATGGTATTGATTGAAGAATAACTAAATGTAAGTTCTACAGTGTTTGGCCGTCAGGTCCATGAAAGCCGCCACTGTAGAATTAATAAGCTACAGCAGGCAAGTGCTTAAGGGAAAATATACCCTAGTTAAAAGTAATATTTAACTTTAATTTACTTTCCCTTTATTAAACCGTAAAGTATGCTTTTTTTTGTCTGCATAAAGAACTTTTCCCCTATATGTAATGCTGATATACTACTTAAAATAAACCAGGAGATTTATCCACATTTTGTGGTTGCAACTATTCTCCAGTAATAGAGAAACCCCTATGGAATTGTTCGTCATGGCTTCCCATTGTGGACATCCATGTATTTCATTGTCTGCAGTTGGAATAAATAAGAAATAATTCCACACGCTGCTTTTTCTAGTGAAAATGACTAACAGCAAAACAGAGAAATCATCTGATGACATAGGCCTGACTGTTTCAGGAATGGAAAGCAAATTGCAGATAAACCATACTTACAAACAGGGTATATAATCCCTTTACCACTTAATCAGATTAATTAATTGTTAAAGTGAAATTCCACTGAAAATGACTGTTCTGTTACTTTATTCTTTCTCTACAGGATCATCCAAGGGCAGAATATGAGGCCAAAGTTCTGCAGAAGTCTCTGAAAAAAGAATACAGGAACAAAGAGGTATTGAGAGTTGTCTTTTCATACCAGTACTAGGTGGTTTCTACATCTTTATTTTCCATTGCAAGATATTACTATGTAGATCTAGACATGTCTCCAACTGGCACTGCTGTTGACCAGGTCAAATCCAAGAACCAGTGACTGAGAAATGATGGTGCAGAAAACTTACCTGGAGGCTCATTTACTAACACTGTGCTTATTTGTCACCCTGGGAGGTCCTCTTTGTTTCAGGTTCCATTTTCCAGCTGCTCCTGATAATGTATAAGAGCTAATTTCTATTTTATTTACTGGAAATTCTGCTCTTTGCAATGAAACACTCTCCAACTCAGAGCCAGGACAGGTAGTAGTAGCACCCAAGGGAATACTACTCCGTTCAGAGCCTGCACACTTACATGCCTTTAACCTCAGTACACCACTAAGTCATCTCGTCATATACCTCTCCGGCCTACCCCTGGCCTCCCTTGTCCTGGTCAGAGTGCAAGTAATCATGGGGGTGGCATCAGTTCTGCTGCCACAGGCAAAAGCAGCCCCGGAAATACTCCTGAAATGATTAGTATATTGCATGCAGTATAATTAACTGGATTTCTGATTAGTAGGTTTCTATACCAGTGTGTACTTGCCCAGCGTTCATAATAAGCCAACCTCCTTTAGCCATCGGCTAATAACACTCAAAGGGGTGGTTCACCTTCAAACAACTAGTTGGTTTCAGATAGATCACCAGAAATAACGACTTTTTCCAATGACTTTCTATTTTTTATGTGTGACCGTTTTTCTAATATTGAAGTGTAAAATGTAATTTTTCACCTTCTGAAGCAGCCCTGGGGGGTCGCCGACCCTGTAAACTGTTCTAAATGGATACATTTAGTTGATACATTTCTTATCTTTGTCCCTGCTGAGCAGAATCTCTGGGTTTCATTACAGGCAGCTGTTAGAATTGATACAATAGTTGCTAATACTCCAGAGATGCTGCTGAGAAATGGATCAACTAAATGTTGCAGAATTGTAACAGTTCACAGTCTGCACCTGAATTACTGAGCTGCCAGACTCAAACACCAGAGACACGAATAGGGATGGGCGAATTTGACCCGTTTCGTTTCGCCAAAAATTTGCCACTGGCGAAATCTTGCCGATGCCTATTAAAGTCTATGGGTGTCAAAAAAAATTTGCAGAGCGGCGAAATTTTTTTGACACACGACTCCATCCAAGTCTATGGGCGTCATTTTTGCGGCAAAACAAGGCGGAAAAATTCGACCATCCCTAGACACGAACATTCAACTTTAAACTTAGATTTTGGAAAAACAGTAAAGAAATTAATAATGGAAAGTAATTGAAAAAAGTCTTTATTTCTGGGGAACAATCTAAAAACAACTGAATTGAAAAAAGTGTGAACAACCCCCTTTAAGGTGGCCATAGATATTACAATTACGATCTTTTCCTGGAAAAGATATTTCCAAGAAAGATTGATTGGTTTGATACACACGTGTAGCGCTGAATTGTCAGACATACAGGTAGAAACTAGGGATGCACTGAATCCACTATTTTGGATTGGACCGGACCCCTAAATCCTTCGCGAAAGATTCGCCGAACAGAATCCGAATCCTAATTCTAATTATGGGTGGGAAGGGGAAAACATTTCTTACTTCCTTGTTTTGTGACAAAAAGTCACACGATTCTCCTCCCGCCCCTAATTTGCATATGCAAATTAGGATTCGGATTCAGCCGGGCAGAAGAATTCGCCCGAATCGAAATCCAGTTGAAAAAGGTTGAATCCTGGATTCGGTGCATCCCTAGTAGAAACAATCGAATTCTATCTGTACCTGACGATTCAGCACTAACAATGGCCGATGTTCAGTTGCCTTCAAAGGCGCTCGATCAAAATTTTCCGCCCAACCTGATCGACAAGCCGACCATTATCCAAGTCTTCTGCCGATATCGATTGGCTCGTCTCCCGTCATAAAAGAGCCAAATATCGTATGAAAATTCGTTTTGTGTGTATGCCCTACACCTGTAGCATAGCAATATTTTAGGCTGAATAAAAACAATTTTTCTGTGGCCGGATATAAAGAGATGTAATTCATAAACTGAATTTCTGAAAGTTTTGATTGAGCGTTTTGCTTTGCTTCAGTGGACTTGAATATCTCTCCATTTCCCCGTGAGCAGGGTGGTTCACCCTTTTAGTATGTTATAGAATGGTCGATTCTAAGCAACTTTTCAATTGGTCTTCATAAATTATTTTGTATAGTTTTTGAATAATTTGCCTTCTTATTCTGACTTTTTCTAGGTTTCAAATTGGGAGGTCACTGACTCCTTAAAAAACAAATGCTCTGTAAGGCTATAAACTTATGGTCATTGCTACTTTTTATTACTTATCTTTCTAGTCAGGCCCTCTACTATTCATATTCCAGCCTCGTGGTTGCTAGGATAACTTGGACCCTAGCAACCAAATTGCTGAAACTGAAATCTGGAGAGCAGCTGAATAAAAAGCTAAATAACTCAAAAACCACCAATAATACAAAATGAAAACCAATTGCAAATTGTCTCAGAATATCCCTCTCTACGTCATACTAAAAGTTAATTTAAAGGTGAGCAATCCCTTTAAAGCAGGGGAAAGCTTTCATTTCTCTGTCTGATTAGTCTGATTCTAAAGCTCAAATGTCGGACATAAAGTATGGCAGAACTACTGTGTACAAAAATGTCTTTATCCTCTGAACTAAAGTCTTATTTGTTTTATGTTTTGCTTTTCAAAGTCAATAAAACAGTAGACATTGTTTTCAGCCTCATTGTTATGATGACAACATTCCTTATATACTTTTGCAGACTATGTAAACTTGGCAGAGGTTTTTTGGATGACAGTTTCTCACTCACTGGTCAAACGTAAACAATGGTTTATAACAATATTGCATGATCCTTTTTTTTCTCCTCTTGCAACTGACCTCAGAAGCAACAACACGTTCCTGAAGACAACCCAAACAAGTGGAAGCAGAGAGTTAAGACAGCTATGGCTGGGGTGAAATTGGTACATTTTTTATATGAGAAGATTCCAACAGAATAGAATACTTGTTCATGAGCAGAAACCGCCATCACTTTGATATTTTTTCTTTGCTCAGCATTCCTGAGGGGGTTGCATCCATTAAGGGCAGAGACACACGGTCAGATTCGGGGAGATTAGTCACCCAGCGATAAATCTCCTCTTCTTTAGGGCGACTAATCTTCCCAAACTGCCTTCCTGCCGTCTAGATCAGAGCGATTTCTTTTTCTGGAGTCGCCCGAAGTTTCCTCGTTAGCCAACTTCAGGCGACTTCAAATAATGAAGCACTCCGGTGCCATCCCGCCGACAATCTCCAATCTAGCTGGCGGGAAGGCAAAGGAGGCAGTTTGGGGAGGCAAAAAGCCAACTCTTGTAACTTTAAGAGCCGAACTTCTGGGTTTTAACCCGGAAATTCGGCTCCGCTAGTGCAAAGAGCGCTATTGCGCTCAATGCACTAGCAATACCGCCCCTTGAAACCCGCTCCGACGCTAATTTTTAAGCGCGGAGCGGGAGAGGAGGGGGGCGGCATCTGGGTTGCTGCCTCAGGCGGCAGCAGCCCCAGAATCGGCGCTGCGGGGAGATTAGTCGCCCCCGAAGAAGAGGAGATTTGTCGCTGGGCGACTAATCTCCCCGAATCTGACCGTGTGTCTCTGCCCTTAGTGTCTGTGGGTTCACAAATGATTATCAGACACTTTGCAAGGTTTCCAAACTGAAAAAAAATGAATACTCAAAACTTTAAAACTATTGACCTGACCCTAAGTGCTAAGGGGCAGATTTATCAAAGGTCGAGGTGAATTTTCGAATGAAAAAAAAAAATCGAATTTCGAGCTGTTTTTTGTGTACTTCGACTAAGGAATAGTCCAAATTTGATTCGAATTTGGAAAAAAATTCGAAAATTCAAATATCGAAATGTATCTTTAAAAATTCGACTTCGACCATTGGCCATCTAAAATCTGCTGTTTTAGCCTATGGGGGACCTCCTAGAACCTATTTGGTGGACTCTGAAAAATCAAAGTTTTTTTGGGGAAAAACTTTGAATCGAATGCGATATTCATTCGATTCGTACGATTCAAATTCAGCCGAATACTGACCTATTTGATCGAAAGCTGACCTATTCGACCAAAAAAAAAAACCTTCAAATTCATTTCGGTTGGTCTTTTTGAATTCGAATTTCAAAGTTTTTTTTCAATTCGAAAGTCGAACTTGATAAATATGTCCCTAAGTGTGTGTCCTGCCGGCATAATGGCCCTCATTTAGTTGTGCTGTAGAAGACAAATAAAGAAATAGTGGTCATATACTGAAACATCCACTCATTTGTCAAGGTCTTTGATTTGTCCTCTAGGGCCAAGAGGGGTGATCAGACTGCTCGACCCCTGAGCCAATGATCTAATAATATTGGGGACTTGTGCAGACCTGTCAGGCGAGGGCCACATCAACAGCCTTATGCGGTGCTTGCCTGGTGTCAATTTTTGGTCAGCTCTGAAATGTGACCAAGACATGACCAGATACATTATTGGTTAAAGGATAAGTAAACCTTCAAAATAAGTGCCTGATGACACCTGAATTTTATAAAGACAGGGAGGCTACATGGGTCAATTTAAGCTGGCAGACATTGCCTATTAAGAATGTTAAATCCAGTGCTGTCCTTCAAAAAAAAACTTATTTTACTTTTAGCTCATGTAGCTTATGTCCACATATTTGGTAATTTTATTTGTTTGGAAAATGGCTTCATATCCCCTCGGCATGCTGAATCATTTCATTTTTTTTTTTTTTTTGGTAACATCACCTCAGTTTACTTTTATTATTTTTTTTCTCCCATCATATCACTGGATACAGCATGGCATGTTTGGCAATCACCTGTTCCACCCATTGTGTTGCCGTGAATCACTTGTGTTTGTGCATGCCGCACCCTGTGAGCGAGGAGTGGTTTGCCATTGTGCTTGTGTATATATGTGCATTGTAGTAGTTCTTGTATAAATCTTTGCTAAGGTGAAATCACTCCCATTTTATGTAATTCAATTGCCAAGTTGTTCCAAAATTGGAGAAATGTTTGTGCAAAACGATGCCTATTCTTTTAATCTTTCTGTGTAATAATTCGACAGTAATTGACCATGACTTAGCTCCATAGGTCAATGTTGGAGACAATACAGGTATGGGACCTGTTATCCAGAATGCTCGAGACCTGAGGTTTTCCGGATAATGGATCTTTCTGTAACTTGGATCTGCATAGCTTAAGTCTACTAGAAAATCATGTAAACATTGAATAAACCCAATAGGCTGGTTTTGCCTCCAAGAAGGATTAATTATATCTCCGTTGGGATCAAGTACAAGCTACTGTTTTATTATTACCGTATATACTCGAGTATAAGCCGTCCCGAGTATAAGCTGAGGTACCTAATTTTACCTCCAAAAACTGGGAAAGCTTATTGACTCGAGTATAAGCCGAGGGTGAGAAATGCAGCAGCTTCTGGTAAGTTTCAATCAAAAAATTGAGGGTTTCTGCACCCATTGGAGGTGCCGGCGTCTCGTTTTTGGATGCCGGTGACCATTCTTGGACGCCGGCGAATATTCTTGGAGACTATTCTTGGACACCGGCGACTATTCTTGGAGTATAAGCCGAGGTAGCGTTTTTCAGCATATTTTGGGGGCTGAAAAACTCGGCTTATACTCGAGTATATACGGTACTGAGGAAAAATGAAATCATTTTCAAACATTTGGATTATTTGGATAAAATGAAGACAGCCTTTCCGTAATAAGGAGCTTTCTGGATAATGAATTTCCAGAAAACGGATCCCATACCTGTACAATCCTATTACGTTAGCTTAAAGTTTTCGTGGTTTCCGTAGAATTAAGTTATGGTGTTCCAAATGATCTTATCTGGACACCTCCAGGTCCCATGCATTCCGGATAATAGATCCTATACCTGGAATTCTCATGTTTCTTTATTACAGGCAAAAGCTTGAGATGTATGTTGTATAGAAAACAACATTTCCTTTTCCTTCATCACTAAAACAATTTTAATTCCAGACCCAAGGACGTCTGCTGGCTGTGGTTTCAGTGTAGCTTGGTTTATTCCCCTTCCTTTTTAATTCCTTTTTAAAATGTGCGTGTACACTATATCAAAAAAAAAAAAAAATAATATCTTTTATTTTAGACTGAAAAGGAGAAGCTGACTTGGAGAGACAGGTTTCCGGCTTACCTAACAAATATGGTGGGGATCATTTTCATGGTAAGCCCTATTCAGTTGCCTTAATTTATTTAGGAATATGCTGATATACTTTTAACATGAGTGGCACCCTGCAAACGCTGACACTTTTTGACTCCTTTATAGCATAGAATTTAGTGATGTGCGGGTCGGGCAGGTTCTGGCCAACTTCTGCATGATGTCCTCAGGCCGCAGATGGAACCCAGCTGCAGGGGACCTGGAGGCCCCAGTCCGACCCTGGCCTTCATTCAGCCTTCTTTTGCACCACTTCCACCTCTCCTCACGCCTCGAGTTGAGTTTTTCTCGACTCGCAAATCACTAATAGAGTTCTGCAACAAAATTTTTTTTGGGTAGGGAGTTGGCAAATCATAAGTGAGAAGTTTTGAGTGCTCAGCACTCCTCCGAGATCTTTTTCATTGGCCCCCCAACCAATGTAAAAAAAATTGAGCAATCTGAATTTTGCATGTGCCATAGGCCACCCACGGGCTACGGAGCAGACCCAGGCCCCTCCATGGCTTCAAGGTCTTTAAAGGGGTTGTTGACCTTTAAATCCACTTTTAGTATGATGTAGGACTGTAATATTTTGAGAAAATTTGCAATTGGTTTTCATTTTTTACATGTGTTTTTTGAGTTATTTCAATTTTTATTCAGACGGTCTCCAGTTTTAGAAATCTAGTGGCTACGGTCCAAATTACCCTATAACCATTCATTGATTTGAATAAAAGGCCTGAATAGAAAGATGAGCAATAAAGAGCAGCAACAATACATTTGTAGCCTTACAGAGCATTTGTTTTTTAGATGGGGTCAGTGACCCCCGTTTGAAAGCTGAAAAGAGTCAGAAGAAAAAGGCAAATAACTCTGAAAAGTGGCTTAGAAATACCCATTCTGTAACATACTAAAAGTTTTAATACTGTTAGCCCTCAAATGGAATATTATGCACTGAATAATCAACTGTAAGTTTACAAATAGGTGTATGCACAGCTTCAGTAGACTAGATAGATAGCTGGGCAGCTGTTAAATTGAACTTCCAATATTTATTTATCTTTTTATATGAGAAGAATACATTGTTTTTTTTTTTTTCTCATGGGCCGAATTTAGCCACATTTCCTGCTCCCGCTGTAGGAGTATTATAGAAGAATGACATCCCTTAATAAACTATTCTTAAAGGTCCTGCATTGTTGCAATGTTTTGTGTTTTGTAAAACTATTATATGGTTGCTGGAATAAAGCAAAAAGGCTGGGGTGAGGTTTCAGAAGAGTTCTCTGCCCATATAAAAGCACAAGGGTGCTGTCCAAGTGCTTTGATACAAAGGTGCGTTATAATATCCAAGCTGATGCTTTAGCAAATCCATCTCTAGTTAGTTTTCCGTACTCTGTGCCGTTTGAAATATTTTGAAAAACTTGCCCTTAATGTTGTTAAGCTTTGTACAACTATCATTTACAGTTGTATACTTTGCTCGCCAGATTGGTGTGACGTTTGCAATTGTGTTTGGAGTCATCATTTACCGAATATCCACCGCTGCGGCCTTAGCAATGAGCTCGAACCCCAACACCCGTGCAAATGTGAGGGTCACTGTCACAGCAACGGCAGTGATCATCAACTTGGTGGTGATTCTGATCCTTGATGAAGTGTATGGTGCTATTGCCCGGTGGCTTACACAGCTTGGTATGTGCCCTTTGGAGGTCTAACCTTTTTGTTTGTCAATATTTTTCATTTGTTTATGGTAAATTTCACCCTAGGTTGAGCTTTTAGGTGTTTCTAGGAGAACTAGATCACACGAACTTCAGGCTGACCCCTTTGCCACTTTTTCAGGCCCATAGAGGGCAGCCCTACAGTTTGGGAACTGCTTTAAAGAGAAAGGCTGTTAGCAAAATAATTATTTTGTAGTAAGAACACTTCTACAAGAAAATGTCAGGTCATAGTGACCCGCAATGTGGCTCATTTAATTTCTTGAACAGGCCAGTATGTTAACTGCACAGAATTTGGTCATGTGAATCTTGAATGACAGATGCTCCATATTGATGTATAGAGACTAAATAACCCAAGAGTAGCCACAACAGCATAAAGTAGAAAAAGACCTTAAAGGTATACTGTCATTGGAAAACATGTTAATAGTGCTGCTCCAGCAGACTTCTGCACTGAAATCCATTTTTCAAAAGAGCAAACAGATTTTTTTTATATTTAATTTTGAAATCTGACATGGGGCTAGACATATTGTCAGTTTCCCAGCTGCCCCCAGTCATGTGACTTGTGCTGTGATAGACTTCAGTCCCTCTTTACTGCTTTATTGCAAGTTGGAGTGATATCACCTAGGGATGCACCTAATCCAGGATTTGGTTCGGGATTCGACCAGAATTCGGCCTTTTTCAGCAGGATTCGGATTCGGTTGAATCCTTCTGCCCGGCCTAACCAAATCCGAATAGGAGCGGAAGGGAAATCACGTGACTGCCGCCCCCTCCCCCGTGCGCTTACCTTTTTGTGCCTGAGGGTTTCCAAGGGGGTCCACGAGGGCGGCAGAGAGGGCCAGTACGCTAGCCTAACTGCGCTCTCTGCATTAGAAGAGCCGAATTTCTGGTTTGAAAACCGGAAATTCGGCTATTAAAGTACCAGGAGCGGCATTTTTGCCTGAGACGATGGACTCAACTCACCTCATTGGCGAAGCACCCCTGACTTTTTGTCACAAAACAAGAAAGTAAAAAATGTTTTTCTCTTCCCACGCCCAATTAGCATATGCAAAATAGGATTGGGATTCGGTTCAGTATTCAGCCGAATCTCTCGCGAAGGATTCGGGAGTTCGCCGGGAATCTAAATAGTGGATTCGGTGCATGCCTACCCCCCTCCCTTCCCCCCCCCAGCAGCCGATCAGCTGAAGAATGGGAAAGTAACCAGATAACAGCTCCCTAACACAAAATAATAGCTCCCTGGTAGATTTAACAACAGCACTCAATAGTAAAAATCCAAGTCCCACTGTGACTCATTTACATTGAGTAGGAGAAACAACAGCCTGTCAGAAAGCAATTCCATCCTAAAGTGCTGGCTCTTTCTGAAAGCACATGACCAGGCAAAATGACCTGAGAAGGAGCCTACACACCAATATTATAACTAAAAAATTAAACAGTTGTTGAGTTAGGAATTCAATTTTACATGGTAGAGTGAATTATTTTCAGTGTAAACAGTGTAATTTAGAAATGAAAACTACACCATAAAGACAGCTAATTTTGGCTCTAAAAAATAAGATGCACATTATCTGTGTTGGTATTCTCTGCCATCATACTGTATACAGCCAGCCACAGTTCCCAAAGTTGCCTAAAAATGGACCTTTAAGGAAAAGCTATGGATTTAACTTCTTCTATCTACTTAACTAATGGCAAACAAAAACAATCGAAAAAAAAGTTTACACGCTTAGATTTTAAAAGGGGTTCAAACCACCCATATAACATGTGGCATAAAGAAAGGAACATTTCTTTAGTAAATAAAAATGCTATTTTCGTGTTTACATTCTCTTTAAAGGATAAGTAAACCTTTAAAATAAGTGAATGTAAAATGAATGCGAGTGCTATTCTAAGCACTTTTGTCATTTACATTCATTATTTATTTATTGTTTATTCCAAGATAAGAAAGAGGCTGCTCTGATGTTCTTCTGCTTAGGAAAAAAAATAGAAACCTTTCTCAAATCTTTCCTAAGCAGAAGAACATCAGAGCAGCCTCTTTCTTTCTCCTGAAAACTTCATTGACTACTTGGTGGTCAGACTGGTAGGAAACTGACCAGCAGGTGGCGCTGTTGTAACAAAATTAATTCATATTATCAGCACATGCATCCTTTGATATCTTGGAATAAAAAATAACTAAATAATAAATGTAAACTACAAAAGTGCTGAGAATCTCATACATTTTACATTCACTTATTTTAAGGCTTTACTTATCCTTTAAGGATTTGGTCCCATACTAGGGATCTTGCTGGAACTACGTGTGGTAAGAAAACTGATGTACATATATTTTTCATATGTATTTGCTCAGAGGTCCCCAAAACTGACAAGACATTTGAAGAACGCTTGATATTCAAGGCTTTCCTACTGAAGTTTGTCAACGCTTACACCCCCATTTTTTACGTGGCCTTCTTTAAGGGCAGGTTAGTCTCTCTCGACTGCATCTTAAACTGATTCTGATGACTAGTGATGGGTGAATAAATTCACCAGGCATGGATTCACGGCGAATTTACACTTTTCACCACTTGCAAATAAATTTGTGAAAAATCCGCTTTGGATGGCCATTGACTTTAATGCATTTGGACAAAATAGTTGCGGGTATAAAAATTGTCGCGAGCATCAAAATTGCCGCTCATCAAAATTATTTTGACACCCATTGACTTCAATGCGTTTCACAAATTTTTTTGCTGTTTCGCAAATAAACATTGTTGCGCGTCAAAATTATTCGGACTTTAATGCATTTGGACAAAATAGTTGCGGGTATAAAAATTGTTGCGTGTGTCAACATTGTCGATCGTCACAATTATTTTGATGCCCATTGGCTTCAATGCATTAAGCAAATTTTTCCCTGTTTCGCAAATTTTTGCGTTGTTTCCTGAATTTTTCGGGGAAGCGAAACGGGACAGATTCATCCATCACTACTGACGACTCCAAACTAAGATTCATTTTTTAAATAACACCGCACAACTTTGCCTTAGTCTAATGCTTGGAAACAAGTGATGCCGTGTGTTAGACGTGTTTATTTACTATAAAGTGCAGACTTCATAAAGCATTTTTTTACATTTTTTTATAGGATTGTTGGACGGCCTGGAGATTACTACTATATATTTCAGTCATTTAGAATGGAGGAGGTAAGCAACATCTTGCCATTAAATGTATATGAGAATGGGATCTAGGAGCAAAAATTAAAAGAGGTGATTCATTTTAAACATAACACATATAGGGGATGTTTGAAAGTCCTATGGTAAAATGCCTTGTAATTACAATATATTCTATAGGGAGGCAGTTGTGTTCTAGAGCAGTGGTCCCCAACCTTTTTTGGGCCGGGGACCGGTGTAGAGACGGTGGTGGGGGTCGGGAGGAAGTCTGAGGGGTCTAGAGGGTCGGTGTCCAATTCGGCAGGCCGTGTTAATTGGTCACTAGGCTTGGTTCAAGACTGTCAGCGACCCGGTACTGGGCCACAGCCCGATGGTTGGGGACCCCTGTTCTAGAGGACTTGCAGTGGCTATAACATGTAAAGAAAGAAATGGGGGATATCAGCTGGAGGTCCCAATTTATAAAAATTCACTCTGGCCCCTAATGTAATCTATTGTTTCTTTTAACGAGACAACTATGTTAATGACTTTTTCCCTATAGTGTGCCCCTGGTGGTTGTTTGATGGAACTGTGCATCCAGCTAAGTATCATTATGTTGGGGAAGCAGCTGATTCAGAACAATCTCTTCGAGATTGGAATCCCGTGAGTCCTTTGCTTGTCTAATGAATAGCTTTTTTTCCCCTTTTGTATAAAGCCGTGGAGATTAAACCTTTCTCTTTTTACTTATTTAGAAAGATGAAGAAGTTGATCAGATATCTTAAGTCAAAAAGGCAGTCCTATAAGGACCATGAAGAGCACTTGAAGAAGAAGCAACGTTATGAGGAGGATCATAACCTAGAACCTTTTGCAGGACTAACTCCAGAGTACATGGAAATGAGTAAGTGATCTCCTGCTTTTGATGGAAGCAGTAACGGGTACATAAGGCATTTTGACCAGTGCTCTTTTCAGGGAAAATAAAATGCTCTGTTTTTGCAGATGGTAAATAGATGGATTTGCCAAACTGGGACAAGACCCTGTGCGGTACTTGTGTCAAACCACAAACAATATTTGTCATACGATCCATACCATATCTAGAGATGGCGCGAACTGTTCGCCGGCGAACTTGTTCGCGCGAACATCGGGTGTTCGCGCTCGCCGGAAGTTCGCGAACGTCGCGCGACGTTCGCCATTTTGGGTTCGCCATTGTTGGCGCTTTTTTTTGCCCTCTCACCCC
The DNA here is from genome assembly GCA_038501925.1 of Xenopus petersii. NCBI lineage: Eukaryota > Metazoa > Chordata > Amphibia > Anura > Pipidae > Xenopus > Xenopus petersii. The sequence continues at coordinate 15,596,689 of CM076679.1, forward strand.
AGACCAGCAGGTACATGGCAGCCAATCAGGAAGCTCTCCCCTGGACCACTCCCCTTCCCTATAAAAACCGAAGCCCTGCAGCTTTTTTTCACTCTGCCTGTGTGTGCTGAAGAGATAGTGTAGGGAGAGAGCTGCTGCCTGTTAGTGATTTCAGGGACAGTTGAAAGTTTGCTGGCTAGTAATCGTTTTGATACTGCTCTGTTATTGGAGGGACAGAAGTCTGCAGGGGTTTGAGGGACATTTAAGCTTAGGTAGCTTTGCTGGCTAGTAATCTACCTTCTACTGCAGTGCTCTGTATGTAGCTGCAGTGGGCAGCTGTCCTGCTTCTGATCTCATCTGCTGACTGCTGCAATAACAGTAGTCCTTGTAAGGACTGCTTTTATTTATTTTTTTGTTCCAATACAGAGCAGTATCAAGCAGATTACTAGCCAGCAAACTTACTATCATCTGTCCCTGAAATCACTAACAGCTCTCCCCCTACACTATCTCTTCCAAGCACACACAGGCAGATTTTTCAGATACATTTTTGCCCTTGATCCCCCTCTGGCATGCCACTGTCCAGGTCGTTGCACCCTTTAAACAACTTTAAAATCATTTTTCTGGACAGAAATGTCTTTTTTAGATGTTAAAGTTCGCCTTCCCATTGAAGTCTATGGGGTTCGCGAACCGTTCGCGAACCGCTCGCATTTTTGCGCAAGTTCGCGAATATGTTCGCGAACTTTTTTTCCGACGTTCGCTACATCCCTAACCATATCCATCATAAATGTGTTGCAACAAAGCGGCACCCATATTATAATACAACAAAATAAGGAAAGGTCCAAATACCTTAGCCTTTAAAAGAAGTTAGTTTAGTATCAAAAAAAAGTTTCAAAATATAAAACTCTCCCTTTCTTAATAGTAAAATTGCCTTTTCCTGGAGAGGCCAAAATGAGACAAATTTGAAAAATAAATCCGATGCATAATAACATATGCGCAGAGTGTATAACACTATAAAAAACAAACTTTTAACATATGAGGGGTTTGCGTCTGCAAAAGCCAAACCCAATAGCTTTGCTGCTGCAAGAATACTGACAAATAACGATGGCGAATTTGTCCCGTTTCGCTTTGCAAAATTCTCAAAACTGGCAAAACAAGTAGAGAAACGGCGCCCATTAAAGTCAATGGGGGAGTCCATTAATTGTCCCAGCATCAATATTTTCTTTGGCACAGTGAATTTTCGATGTAAATTCGCGACTTTATTCACTGGAGGCGAAACGCGCAAATTCGCGCCTGGCTAATAAATTCGCCCATCACTACTGACAAACTACTGACTTTCTTCGTGACCTGCCATTTTAATTGGGAGACCCGATGTTCTTTCATATAGAAGTGGTTCTTTTTTAAGTTTGGTTTTTCTAAGTTTCTTTTTCATGGGAGGTTGGTAACCAGCAGACGTATGCTCATTGATTTAATTACCTTGATTGCCTTAATTGCCTATTACTTTGCTTCTTTCCCGCAGTTATACAGTTTGGTTTTGTCACCCTATTTGTTGCCTCTTTTCCACTGGCTCCACTTTTTGCTTTGCTGAACAATATAATTGAAATCCGGCTAGATGCAAAGAAATTCATTACTGAGCTCAGGAGACCCGTAGCTGTAAGGGCAAAAGATATTGGTAAGTACCATCACGTGCAAAAGGAAAATAATTCTGCCATGCCTCTTTGGTGTTACAAGTATGGGACTTGTTATCCAGAATGCTCTGGACCTGGGGGTTCCAGATAACAAATCTTTCTGTAATTTGGATCTTCATACCTTAAATCTACTAGAAAATCATGTAAACATGAAATAATCCCAATAGGCTGGTTTTGCTTCCAATAAGGATTAATTATATCTTAGTTGGGATCAAGTACAAGCGACTGTTTTATTAGTACAGAGAAAAAGGAAACATTTTTTAAAAATTTGGTTTATTTGAATAAAATGGAGTCTGTGGGAGATAGCCTTTCTGTAGTTTGGAGCTTTCTGGATAACAGGTTTCCAAATAATGGATCTGCTATGCTCTAGAAAGCAATCACCAGTTAGCTTCTTACTGGCTAACTGCAGTTAGAATAACAAACGTAAACATCCATGTTTACTTGTTTAACATCTAGTTTAGACAACATTTTAATTTACTGTCAATTTGGCATTCCCATATACTGTATGATGTATTGGGAACACAGGGGCAGATTCGCCAGCGACCGATTCGCACACCTCGCACCACTTCACCAGGCGCAAATTCACTACCACTACGCTAATTCACTATTATGCAAAGTTGTGCCCTGGGTGCCGAACGTTGGCAACTTTTCGCTAGCGTTACTTCGGCAGTGCGAACATTTCATATCGAAGATGCACTAGTGTTCATTTATGCCTCGCTAGTGAGCTTGTGCTTAGGTAAATTTGCATACGGCGGGTAATTTAAAGTTGTATGGACATCTTTTTTATAAATGCTGGAGCAAATGCTTATTACACAAGACAAGAGAGTTAATATAATGCCCTACACATGAGCCCACTGTAAAATTAAAAGTCAGGACTTTTGCAGGCAATTCCGCTAAAAAAAGGAAGAGTCACCAGCGTTTTTTGAACTTTAATGCATGTTCAGCACACAGGATATGATGTAAGTGACAGACAATTGAGGAAGATCTAGCTTCTTTTTAGTACTTAGCCTGGTCTGAGGAGGCGAAGTAAACTCTGGCGAAAGAGGTAATGTTCAGTAAAATCCACACTTTAGTGAATTTGCGGAGTAATGATTGTTCGCCAGAGCGAAAAGTCGCCTGGCAATAGAGTGTGACTGAATGCTAGCGACGGTTCCGTTCACTACCGAATTGGCGCCTGCATCTGTTAATTGAATTGGCAATGTCCGTGCGGGTGGCAATGCTGGCGGAAAGTCGCTATCGTTAGACACTTCTCCCTTTAGTGAATCAGAACCAAAGAGTTAAGTCTGTCAAGTCTTTTGCACAAATCATGGTTTATGACTCCAGTGCACAATTCCCTTGTTCACTTAATCAAGACTTTGCACCAACTATTTATGGCTTTTTTTCACCTGGTAAAATAAAGGTCATTCCCAAAGAATGCTTTTCTCAAAGGTTATTACTCCATGCATGGCTGCCAAAATGTTGGGGTTCATTACAAGTAATTTGTCTAGGGCCCCCATGAACACAAGGGCAGAAACCCAAAAATATTAGTCACTCCTTTTATGCACTACACAAAGGATCAATCAGCAGATCAATCAGCAGTTGCATAAGCAGGGGTCTAACTATAGAGGAGATACTATAGACCCTACAATTACTGGGGGACTAGGAACTAAAGGGGTTCCAGTATGACTTTGATAAGCAGCTGCAAAATATGTTTATGGAACATGCCTTGTGCCCAAAGTTTTGTTGGCCCAGTGGTCTTGCTGTGGGACCCAATCACACGTCATGACTCATTACACTGCTGAAAAGTTCATGTGGGTGATAAGTAAATGGATAACAACAAAATCAGTTAACGATAATCCATACTCTAATAACATTTGCGCTAACCAGGCAGGGCTCCCACTTCAGGTCGGAAATTTGACAGAGACCCAGATAAAAGTTCCTTCTGTACCCCAATCCAGTTTTAACTTGTAATGAGATTTAAATGTCTCACTGCAAGTGAAGTGGTGTTGCGGTGTTAATAAAAAATGTTCTCTGTGCCATGACCATTTTAAAACACAGAGTTCCTAGTGTAAGACTGTCTGGCTAATTCCATATCATTTCTACAATGGAAAACTTTTCATAATAACTAGTACCTCAATTCAGATAATTATAAAGGGGTTGTTTGCCTTTGAGTTAACTTTTAGTATGATGTAGAGAGTGATATTCTGAGACAATTTGCAACTGGTTTTCAATTTTTATTATTTGTGGTTTTTGAGTAATTTAGCTTTTTATACAGCAGCTCTCCAGTTTGCAGTTTCAGCAATTTGGTTGCTAGGGTACAAATAACCTTAGCAATCATGCATTGATTTAAACAAGAGACTGGAATATGAATAGGAAAGAGACTGAGTAGAAAGATGAGTAACAAAATGTAGCAATAACAATACATTTGTAGCCTTACAGAGCATTTGTGTTTTAGATGGGGTCAGTGACCCCCCGTTTGAAAGTTGGAATTGGACAGTAGAAAAAGATAAATAAAAAATAAATAAATTAAAAGTTGCTTAGAATTGGTTATTTCTATAACATACTACAAGTTAACCTAAAGGTGCACCACCCCTGTAATATCTCATTAGATCTTTATAGATCTTTCAGATCTTTGTAGGGGCATTTGCTAAATTTGCCAGAAATATATTTGTCTGCTCTTCTGCCAGATGTTGGTTAGACGGGTAATTGGTTTGGCTCCATGCATGGTCCAGTTGGCTACTGACTCTGTAGGGGTGGAGTAAACAGCACTACTCAGACTGGCCATGACCAGCTTTACTTGGAACAAGTGATTCTAGAGCTCTAGTGTTCCCAAGAAAGTCCGGCTAGAGATTTTAAAACTACGTTTGTGCAATAAATGCCGTTCTTTGACATAGAATGAACTGTAGAGAGAGATAGTGGATAAATTACTTACAACTCATAGTGGGTTATTTATCAAAGCCTGAATTTATCTCAATATTTTCTGCTACAAACTCCGATCAAAATTGTTCAGGTTTATTATGCTTACTTATTATAAAATTTTCCCGGAATTTGCTTTGCGGGAAAAATATCAGATTTTCATGCGATTTTCAAATTTTATCAGAATTTTCACCCGAAAACTTTGAAAACTCATAAAACTTTGGGGTATTGCACAAAAACCCAGCGCACATCAAAAAAATCATAGGGACTTGACTATATGCAACCTCGTCATGCCGGATTTTCAGATTCTGACTTTTCCATCCTCAGGGTTTAATAAATTCCGAAAAATTTGTGATTTTTTAAAAGTCAGATTTTATAAAAAAAAAAATTAAAAATGTTGTGATTTTTGTATTCGGAGTTTAGTAAATAACCATCATAGTACACTGTAGCATTATCTGAAGAGCTCAAGCTATGCACACAAGCTTAAACTCCAGCAAAAGAACCTTATAGTGTTTTTCTAGACACTAGAGGCCTCTAAGACTTTTTGTATTTTAATGTTTACATAACTCTGCTGTGCAAAAAATTGGTTGAGACTATTAAAAGGTTCTGTAAGAAGATTTCAAAGCTCAAGCCCTTAGTTTTGTGATCTTGTTCCAAAGCAGAGGCTCCTGCTTACACTTCCAAATTGCTCTCAGAAATGCCTTCCAAGCTTACAGTATGTTTCATTTACCTTGTGCATTGGTTTGACAGTGTACAGTATAAACAGGATCAACTAAAAACTGTTTGATTAAACTTTGTAGGTAAAGGAAAGTCATCCACTCGGCTTAGCAATGTATCCACTGATGCTGTGCAGTGCCCCGCAAAAATATTTTAAGATCCTATCTGCCTATGGTTTTGGGCATTTTCTAATGTAGTGAGGATTGTGAAACGATTCAAAATTCATTCTTAAAAAAACAGTTATGGTTTGTAATGTTAACTAGTTAACCAGTTGTCATTTCCTTAATTTTTAGGTATCTGGTATAACATCATTCGAGGAGTTGGAAAGCTTGCTGTTATAATCAATGTAGGTATATGGGGTTTTCCTCGTTTTTCTTTGGAATTAGATATTCAGCTGGTAAATGCCTTGCTGATATTCAGTAACGTAAAGGGGTTGTTTACCTTCCAAACACTTTTTCAGTTCAGTTGTCTTCAGATTGTTCCCCATAAACACTTTTCAATTGCTTTCCATCTTTTATTTTTTTACCGTTTCCCAAAATGTAAGTGTCTCAAGTGTCTCCGTCTGGCAGCTCAGTGATCCAGGAGCATCTGAACTGTTACAATTAACTACGTTTAGTTGATACAATTAGTTGATACATTTCTCAGCAGTATCGGTGGACTATTAGAAACTATGGTATCAATTCTAACAGGGGCCTTTAATGAAACTCAGGGATTATGTTCAGCAGGGACAAAGATAAGAAATGTATCAACTACATGTATCAATTTAGAACAATTAAAGAGTCGCTCGAAGTTGGATATTAAAAATACTGAGATAAATTCAGACCTTGATAAATAACCCCCTTAATGTAGTAATTGTAACATTTCAGATGCTCCTGGATCATTGAGCTGCCAGACTGAAACCCCCACAAACATTAAAGGGGTGGTTCACCTTTTAGGATGTTATAGAATGGCCAATTCGAAACAACTTTTTAATTGGTTTTCATTATTTATTTTTATAGTTTTTTAATTATTTGCCTTTTTCTTCTGACTCTTTCCAGCTTTCAAATAGGGGTTATTGACCCCATCTAAAAACATGTGCTATGTAAGGCTACAAATGTATTGCTATTGCTAATTTTTTTATTACTCCTCTTTCAATTTGGGGTCTCATCTATTCATATTCCAGTCTCTTATTCAAATAAATGCCTGATTGCTAGGGTAATTTGGTCTCTAGCAACTGCTGAAATTACAAACCGGAGAGCTGCAGAATAAAAAATATAAATAACTCAAAAACTCAAAAATAATAAAAAATGAAAACCAATTCCTAATTGTCTTAGAATATCCATCTCTACATTATACCAATGTGACGAACGGCACCCTAAATCCAGAACCCAAGCTAAGCTCCCTGGTCTCGGCTCTTGCTTCTGCCTTTAACAGCCGCCTTTCACCTCTGGAGGAGCCCTCGGCTAATTGGATGCCACCAGGTCTTACTAAGAGAGGACAAAGCTACAGGTTCTGGACAAGCAAAGGGGCACAATCTTCTCACCAAGGATACTGGATGGAAGAGCACAACTTGGAAGGCAGACCAGACAACACAGCATGGAACAGGCAGGCCGGGCCAGCACATGCAGGTTTAGAATAGTCAGACAGGCCGGAATCAGGATTGAAGAGCATAGAATAGTCAGACAGGCTTGAAGAGGTCAGAATAACCAGGCAAGGGTCAGGATACAGAATACAGGATAGTCAGACAAAGCAAGGGTCAAACACCGGAAGATCAATCAGGATTCACATAGGAATAGCACTAGGAAAATACTAATTGAACTAACAATGGGCAATGTGCTGTAAACGTCATTGCGCCTATGAAACCTGGAAGTGCACGCCGCGCGCCATAGAGGAAATTGGCGCAGCGGGTGTCCCTGCTGGAGATGCGGCGGACATCCCCGCCAGACACTAGCTCACCAGGGAGAGCCACTGGACCACCAGGGTAAGCTCTATTCATTACAACCAAAAGTGAACTCAAAGGTGAACAACCCCTTTAAACTTAAATTTTGGGAAAACTGTATGAAATAAAAGATAGAAAGCAACTGAAAAAAAGTCTTTTGAACACTCTGGAAATAACTGAACTGAAAAAAAGTGTTTGGAAGGTGAATAACTCCTTTAAAGCCTCACAGTGCAGGCTAAAAATACAGAGGAATATTGAAAAGCATAACAGCAAACATATTCTCCAGCACAATCGGTCTTCCCATACTTGATACAACCTGTCTTTTTCTAGGAACAGATCTTTGAATTCTGGATGAATGTATTTCAATGACACGGTTAACCAGATGGATAATTATGTTGTTATTTCTACGCAGGCCTTTGTGATCTCTTTCACATCCGACTTCATACCACGACTTGTTTACCTCTACATGTACAGTCCAGATGGCACAATGCATGGCTTTGTGAACCACACGCTCTCTTACTTTAATGTCAGCGATTTTAAACCAGGGAATGAACCCAGTCAACCTGTAGATTTTGGATATAAAGTGGAAGTGTGCAGGTAGATCTGTCGCATTATTTACAGCTTGAAAATACCAATCTGAGTAGTTACATTCTCAAATGCTAACCCACAATTAGAGTCTGATTATTTGTTTTTTATTTCATGTTCATTTTTTTTTTCTCTACAGGTACAAAGATTACAGAGAACCAGCCTGGTCTTTAAATAAATACGATATTAACAAAGATTATTGGGCTGTGCTGGCAGCAAGACTGGCTTTTGTTATAGTTTTTCAGGTAACCTAAAACTTAAATTCTGGGCTTAGTACGTGTAAAAATCTAGTTGCAAGACTTTTTAAGGGGTGTCATTATTTCTACCTAAATATTCAGAAGGGTTATTTTTTTTTACAGTGAGAGCTGTGAAGATGTGGAATTGTCTCCCTGAATCAGTGGTACAGGCTGATACATTAGATAGCTTTAAGGAGGGGTTGGATGGTGTTTAGCAAGTGAGGGAATACAGAATACAGACTGGTCCAATTGCCATCTGGGGGGGCAGATTTACTAAAGGGCGAAGTGACTAACACTGCTGACGATTCACCAGAGTTACCGCTTTCAGGGACCGATTTACTAATGGGCACAGGCGTCACTTCGCTAGCGAAGGAGAGAGACACTAGCGGTGATTTGCACTTTAACACCAGTGCGCACATTTACTATTGGTCGAATACCGAGGGTTAATTAACCCTCGATATTCGACTGTCTAAGTAAAATCCTTTGAATATCGAAGTCAAAGGATTTACCGCATCAAATCGTTCGATTCGAAGGATTTTAATCCATCGATCAAACGAAATTACTTCGATCAAAAAAACCTAGGAAAGCCTATGGGGACCTTCCACATAGGCTAACATTGATGCTCGGTAGGTTTTAGGTGGCGAAGTAGGGGGTCGAAGTTTTTTTTAAAGAGACAGTACTTCAACTACCGAATGGTTGAATAGTCGAATGATTTTTAGTTCGATTCAAAGTCGTAGTCGAAGTAGCCAATTTGATGGTCGAAGTAGCAAAAAAAAAAACTTTGAAATTCAAAGTTTTTTTTATTCTAATCTTTCACTCGAACTTAGTAAATGTGCCCCCAGGCGTCTGGCGAATGGACCTTACTCCACAAATTCACCAAAATGCGGATTTTACTGAACGTTACCTCTTTCGCTAGACTAACAAAAAATTAGGTTGGCCTGTAATATAAACTGATGCAACAGGGCTGATTATTAAATTCTGATGCTAATTGCACTGGTTTCTGTGCTGCCATGTAGTAATTATCTGTATTAATTACTAATCAGCCTTATATTGTGACATTTCTATTCTATGTGTACTGTATATTGTGAGTGGGTCCCTAAGCTCAGTAAGTGACAGCAGCACAGAGCATGTGCAGTGAATCAGCAGAAAAGAAGATGGGGAGCTACTGGGGCATCTTTGGAGAAACAGATCTTTACTGCTAAAGGGCTGTGGTTGCCTTGGGCTGGTAAAGAAGCACAAAACATAATGTACAACATTTCTAGTCAGTGTGTCTGGATGACTTACCTATTGGCATCCATATGTTTTCATTTCGTTGAAGTTAACCGAATTCTTTTGCTTTGCAGAACTTGGTCATGTTCATGAGTGATTTTGTAGACTGGATCATTCCAGATATTCCCAAAGATATCAGCGAACAGATCCACAGGGAGAAGGTCCTCGTGGTTGAGGTGTTCCTGAAAGAAGAGCAGGGAAAATTGCAAATGCTGGAAACATGGAAGGAGCGCGAACGGAAAAAAGGAGAAAACTGCAAAAGCCAAAGCCCAAGACTCTCCCGCAATCAGAGAGGAAGTTCAGCCTCTATGTATTGTCATCGTGCGGATGTTTAAAGAGTGCGCAGGACGGTTTAAGGCTTTCATTCCACTGATCAAAATAATCAGCAACTCGACCCACCAAGAGCTAATGAGTTCATCTTTCAACTAAATTAGCTCTACCCTGGGTGAAAATTGCAGGACCATGTTTTAAAATGAGCAGAAACCCTTTAAAACACTGCTCATGTGTGTTAAAATTACTAAACTTAGCAATAGTATAGGTTCATTTGATCTTTATTGGGTTTTTTTTTCTTGGTTGTGCTGGAGATCCTTCAAAACTTTTTCTGAGCTTTACTCGTAGAATTAACCCCTGTGACTGCTGGAGGTCTTGATGTCCATTGAAATATTTTGCACAGAGTTCTGATTTTAAGGCTTGCATGAGACAAGCGCCTAGTTCCATGGATATCTTTACTGGACACGTCTGTGCCGACATTCCGCAGTGGACAATTTCCGAGTGCACTTAGGGCACCTGAATCGGAAAGATTCTTGGAATGATTCTCTTTCTACCAAGAGGTGGATGTATTGGTTATCGGTTGCACGATGTACCTCTTCTTTGGTCATGAAGAATTTTTCACTGTCCGTACTGGACAGTTCCGTTGAACGCAGCTTGCGAAGCCGAGGCTGTGTTAACAGGTTAAGCCTGCAGAGAGAATATTTTTATAGAAACTACCTATGCAATATAAAGATTTCCTTTTCTTTATATAAAACTTTTATACCTATTTATTGATGCAAAGTTTATTAGGAAGCAGTATATTCCTGCTTCCGCTTTCATGACGGGAAAAAAAAAATCGGCACCGGCCTTCGGTACTAGAAAACCTCGGTTAACAAAATTGCATTGTCTGTTTTTATTGTTTTGAATTTACATAGTTTGATTAAAAAAACTGTTTTAACTTGCCATTGTTTATGCAACTTAAAACGTTAAACCTTCCGACGTGTAATGTGCTTTCCTCTGCAGGTGTCGGGTGCCTTTTAAGACTGGCAATGTTGCATAGCCATCGTTCTACACACTGGCCAACCAAGGACACACAAAAAAAGGTCTATGGTGGCTTCAAGACGTCACTTACAGGAATGTTTATACCAGGGCCGGAACTAGGGGTAGGCAGAAGAGGCACTTGCCTAGGGCGCAAAGGCACGTACCTCTTCCCTGCCTTCCCCTAGCTCGGACCGCTATGTTCAGAAGCTGTGGCCGCACTACTACGTAGTTTACACATGTGCACTCGCGCATTTTCTGCGCACCCGCACGGTTTCTGCGCATGCATGTCCTTACCGCACGCACACTTCTGCGCATGTGCAAGGCGAAGTAGTTGGCCGGGTTACCTAGGGCACCCAAGGCCAAGTAGGCCCGGAACTGAGGGGTAGGCAGAAGAGGTACCTGCAGAGGCGGCCAGCCGGGCGCCCTAGGTGACCCGTCGCATGCGCGGTGAAGTCACGCACATATGCATGTGCGGTGCTGCCGGCCTACTTGAGCGCAAGTTGTGTCTGGTAAGCAGGTGAGTCTGGTCTAGGGGTAGGCAGAAGAGGCAGCTGCCCAGCGACAAAAGTCAATATACTATAGTGGTCAGCTCTAATAGCTAGGGAATATTAGAAATGTAACTTATAGTGTAGTAAATTTTTTGAGAGGTTGTAGTTCAACACCTTCACCCACTTGTACAATGCACAAAGCCATGTTTCTAAATTATAATGATACACCTCATGCTGATAATAGGTGGGTACTCACAAACGTTTCAAATGGTAAACAGCCTAAAAAAATGACTTGACGATCCAAATTTATTAATAAAAATCTCTATAAAATATTGCACTCACAATTTGGTAGTTAAAATTGAACATCTCATGTCATCCGCTTCCGTAAAATATCGCCTGTGGATCTTTAAAGGAAACCACAGTGTTAAGCGTTGACTCCAAACCGCGGTAGTCTTGTCCTCCATGTGGGTTCCTCTGCGTTTCGGTATGACGTCACAGTCACCTGAAGCGTTTTGTCGCTTTCCAACTTCCTCAAAGGCTCAGACTGTTTTGCGCAAACACCTCATCTATTGACATGTCCTGGTTGCCTGGGTCTCTTTCTCTGCATCCATTCTATTGCGTCCCAGTTTCCATGGTTACCTTGCGCTGGTGTTATACCTACATTTGTTCCCACAATTTTCCAAATTCTTATTGCCATGTACCATTTTAAAATGTTTCGAAACACTGTGGGACTCTATGCCCTTCTCTATGTTCCTAAGGTGTTTTCTCACCCCAATTGATGCAACCTAGGCAGCTGCCTCTTCTGCCTACCCCTAGTTCCGGCCCTGAGCACCTGCCTAGGGTGCAAAGATGTGGGGGCACTGGGCAGGTACCTGTTCAAAAGTCTTCTGCCTACCTCTAGTCCGGGTGGTTTGCTCTCCTGCTGCTCTCGCCTCCCCTCTCCTCCCCACTATCACTCTTCCCTCTTTAACTCTCCCCTCCCCTGCCCTTCCGCCTTTGTTACTTCCCCTCCTCCATCACACGGGGCTATTGTCACGCGTCATGCACTCTGACATCACGTGTCATACGTGCTGAAATCATGTGACGTATTCATGGAAGTGGTGTCGTGCGCATGACGTCACTTCTGCATTCTTCCTCAGCCCCCCTACTCCTCAACCCCTCAGTTCCATCACCAAATTTCCTATGGAAATCCGTGGTGGAGTGTTGGGAGGGTTTAGAAAAAACCAAACCCAAAACCACGCCGCCTTTATATAAATACGGCCCTGCCTGTAGGCTTGGCCTGGCCCTGGTTTATACCACTCTAAAGTTGGAATAGTTGTCCATGTTACAGAAGGCACCATTTCTTTCTAAGTGCCTGACCATATTAGTTGGCTGTGGCAAGTATTCTGCAGTTTCTTAAGACTCAAGGGTTATATATCAGCATCATCTTCACTATAATTATCCTGATTAAAGGTTTTGTATTAGGGCGTTGGGTTAAACAAACTGTAAAATCATTGGACGTAGGGGTTTCATTTCTTTATTTACAATTTTAAAGAAATTCCAATTTTTTAAAGAAATTTGAAATGGGTTGGTGGCGTGAACCCAGTGGACAGTGTATTCTATCATCAAACCCACACACAATCTGCAAAATGAATAACAGTGCCATAACTAGAAATGACTTGGCCCCCACAGCAAATTATTTTGTCTAGAGCAGTGATCCCCAACAAATAGCTCATGAGCAACATGTTGCTCTCCAACCCCTTGGATGTTGCTCGCAGTGGCCTCAAAGCAGGTGCAAATTTTTGAATTTCAGGCTTGGAGACAAGTTTTGGTTGCATAAAAAACAGATGTCCTGCCAAACAGAGCCTCAGTGTAGGTTGACAATCCACATAGGGGCTACTAAAGGGCCAATCACAGCCCTTATTTGGCTGCCCAAGAACATTTTTATGCTTGTGTTGCTCCCCAACTCCTTTTACTTCTGAATGTTGCTCATGGGTTCAAAAGGTTGGGGATCCCTGGTCTACAGATTGACCTGTTTTTTAGTATTTATTGAAATTGTATATGAATTGTGGCTTCATGGGGCCCCTATACCTCCTGAGTCTGCTTCCTCTGTAGTTACACCCCTGATTAACAAGATGGAAGTGTCCCAAATGGGACTTGGCCCATAGTGACTATTCTTTTTAAACATTCAGTCCTAATGTTTCAGAACCATTTCAAGGCAAAGCTTGTTGAAATCTCACACAATCTTCTTTAAAACAAAATGGATCATTTTACACAAAAAAACATTGTCCACCAAGACTAATCACAGCCTGGGGCTTTCATAATATACCTGTCTGAAAGCTACAGGCCGTTCTCTAATCTTAGAAATTGTGTAAGTTAAGGTTTACATTTCACTTTTGACAGCCTATAAGGTAAGTAAGTAGCCCAATGACATTCCTGTCACTTACAATGGCACGGCCCGCGTACAGCTTTTATTGATTAGCAACAAAGCATGGAATAAGAACGAATGTTAAAAACTGAGATGATCTTAATTATACGTTTTGGCACATTTACTTGATTATACAAATTCCTTTCTTGTTTTTTTTTAAGTTAAAATATTGATTTTGGTGAAAATTATATAAATAAAATGTAATATGTCGTTAATTAAAAAGAGACTGTGTGTTTCTTATACATATATACTTAAATTTTTGTATATAGTACAATATTTTTTTAATTACAGGTATGGGACCTGTTATCCAGAATGCTCAGGACCTGGGGTTTTCCTGATAACGGATCTTTGCATAATTTGGATTTTCATACCTTAAAGTAGACCCGTCACCCAGACATAAAAATCTTTATAATAAAAGTCCTTCTTAAATTAAATATGAAATCCAATTTCTTTTTTTTATTAAAGTATTCATAGCTGTTGTAAACTCATTAAAAAATATCAGCTGTCAATCAAGTATTGCCTACCCCGCCTCTATGCCTAGGCATAGAGGCGGGGCAGACAATTACTTTCAATTTCCATTCAGCACTTCCTAGATGTCACTGCTCTCCCTACATTCCCCCAGCTCTCTTAAAGGAAAACTATACCCCCCAAACAATGTAGGTCTCTATTAAAAGATACTGAGTAAAACAGCTCATTTGTAAAACCCTGCTTCATGTAAATGAACCATTATCATAATAATATACTTTTTTAGTAGTATGTGCCATTGGGCAATCATAAATAGAAAATTGCCATTTTAAAAAATAAGGGCCGCCCCCTGAGATCGTAAGATTCACTGTGTACACATATAAACCACATGTAAGGTCACATGAGCCAATTAACAGACAGAGTTCTGCCTTTTGCTTCCTCACTTCTTCCTGTTACAGTTAGTGTTGTAGTATTTCTGGTCAGGTGATCTCTGAGGCAGCACAGATAGAGTCACAAAATGGTGGTTCAAGGCAAGAGATGTAAAAGGGCAATATTTATGTAAATATATATTCCAGTTTGGTAAGATTCTTTAATATGTCATTCAATTTGATATAAACTATCTGTTGCTTAAGTATTCATTTTGGGGGTATAGTTTTCCTTTAACGATTTAATTGTGTAACCAGTGCATTTGGATGGACATTGGGTCCCTGTCCCCTGGTGCACAAACAAGATTCTGAGATGATACAAGGCTTGCCTTAATAACAGTATCCACAAAATGGCTCCTTCCTGGTTGCTATAATTATAGAGTTCCCAGACTGATGGAAACAATATTCAAATAATTTATACAGTGTAATTAAAGTTCATTTTGCTTGACTAACATGATAAAATAGGATTTGGATAATTTTGTTTGGGTGACGGGTCCCCTTTAAGTCTACTAGAAAATCATGTAAACAGTAAATAAACCCAATAGGCTGGTTTTACTTCCAATAAGGATTAATTATATCTTAGTTGGTAACTCTGCCGTTGCTTTACAGGGGATGTTTGAACTGATCAGACACTTTGGCAAATTGTCATATTATAAACTTAATATTACCAAAATGCAAGCAATGCCGATCTGTATGCCAATATCAATATGCTAAAAAATAAATACGACCTGGACTGGCAAACCACAGTAATTAGTTATCTGGGAACCAAAATGACAGCAGACCCGAGCAATTTTTACCAACAGAACTACGCTGCAATACTTAAAGACACCCAAACAACTCTACAAACATGGAAAACCTCATACATATCCTGTTTAGGTAGAATTAATGCTGTGAAAATGCTTATTTTACCAAAAATTCTATACAAATTTAGGGCTTTATCCATTCCACTAGACAACTCCTTCTTCCAGCAACTCCAAAGATTAATGCTAGCGTTTATATGGAACCATAAGAAACCAAGAATCGCACAGGACATTATGCAAACACCTAAGCAAAAAGCTGGACTGGAATCCCCAAACCCACAACTGAACTATAAAGCTACTATCTTAGACCAAATGGCTGAGTGGCACCTATCACCAGGTGTTAAGAAATTGGTAGACATGGAAAAATGGATATTTAAATCCCACTTCGGACACACTGAATATCACATGTATGGACTACAGTATGGGGAAACACCACCGAACACAAATGGAACTATCAATTAAAGCAACCAGGACAAACCACAACCTAACCATCCCATTGTCTACGCTACTACAGATTAACATCCTGGAGGAGGTGATACAAGACTTCGATTTGGAGAAATGGTGAAAAACGGGCATTTCAAAAATAAGAGATTTATACTACCAGGATGGATTGAAAACCTTTTCCAACCTACAAATGAAACATGATCTACCAAGCGCCCAATTCTACACATACTTAAGGGTACAACACTATCTCCAAAAGAACAAATGGATGGGGGCACACCAGCCAGCCAGATTTGAACTTGGGTGCTGGGCCCCCACAGGAAGATAAAAAGGAACTATGATTATATAAAACCCCTAGTAGCAATGGAAAGATGGCAAGAAGATCTACAAATGCCATTAAACATGGACCTCTTTAGTCCAACATCAAAATTCTCCAGAGGGCTTAATCACCATGAACTAACCACCAAGATTGTATATGACATCAGAAAAGATACACAAGGCCTTTCCCAATTCATTGAACCTCTGCTGGAGGTGTCAGCCGGAAGTGGGCACTTTGTTGCACATATGGTGGACATGCCCAATTGCAAAGAAATTCTGGGACTGTGTTAACCGACTTATAATAGAAGCCACGAACATACAAATGAAAGAATTCTGCACTGAAATCCATTTCTCAAAAGAGAAAACAGATTTTTTTATATTCAATTTTGAAATCTGACATGGGGCTAGACATATTGTCAATTTCCCAGCTGCCCCAAGTCATGTGACTTGTGCTCTGATAAACTTCAATCACTCTTTACTGCTGTACTGCAAGTTGGAGTGATATCAACCCCTCCCCCCCCAGCAGCCAAACAAAAGAACAATGGGAAGGTAACCCCTAACATAAGATAACAGCTGCCTGGTAGATCTAAGAACAACACTCAATAGTAAAAACCCATGTCCCACTGAGACACATTCAGTTACAAAAACAGCAGCCTGCCAGAAAGCATTTCTCTCCTAAAGTGCAGGCACAAGTCACATGAACAGGGGCAGCTGGGAAATTGACAAAATGTCTAGCCCCATGTCAAATTTCAAAATTGAATATAAAAAAATCTGTTTGCTCTTTTGAGAAATGGATTTCAGTGCAGAATTCTGCTGGAGTAGCACTATTAACTGATGTGCTTTGAAAAAAAACATGTTTTCCGATGACAGGATCCCTTTAAGTAACATTGCCAGTACTCCTCCATCTTTCAGTCTCTCTCTTCAGTCCTCTCTTCTTTCTTTTATGCTTTTCGTTCCTGTAAGAAATGATTTGTAAAAATGCAAACATTGTAAATAAAAAATAAAAATAAAAAAAATACGTATCTTCGTTGGGATTAAGTACAAGCTACTGTTTTATTATTACAGAGAAAAAGGAAATCATTATTACGAATTTGGAGTATTTGAATATAATGAAGTCTATGGGAGGCAGCTTTTCCATAATTCAGAACTTTCTGGATAACAGGTTTCCAGATAACGGATTCCATATAAGGAGAAATATAGTAATGCTGGTCATGAGCTGGATTTTTAGCTGGGTTGATTTCACCTTTTTAGGTTATAGAAGGAGTCCATATTTAGACTTATTTTCGTTGTTATGCCAAGGCCTCTTCCTATCAGATTGAATAAACAATGTATTTCCTCTGCAAAAGTGTCAGCCATTGGAAAAAAAGCAAAAATTGCTCATATAAACTTTGGAGGACAGCAGCACGTTCCTCTCTAGAGGCTGGGGTATAAATAGAGGATAACCTGAATAAAAAGCAATCTAAGGAAGCCTAATAGTAATAAAAAATGTAAAAAAAAATTCCCAGTCAGTCTGATTCTTATTACTAGATCACTGCTTAGGCTCTAGACTGGTAGAAGCAAAATTGAAAGAAAGCTACAAAGCTTTATACCTAGTTGCATCACATTTGCATCTTTTTCCTAAAGATTCTGACTAGGATCCCCCATTGCAATTAAGACATTTTGCC
Organism: Xenopus petersii; assembly: GCA_038501925.1. Lineage (NCBI taxonomy): Eukaryota > Metazoa > Chordata > Amphibia > Anura > Pipidae > Xenopus > Xenopus petersii. The sequence goes on from CM076679.1 coordinate 15,614,271, forward strand.
CCATTCTTCCCTGCACTGGTTACTGTAAGTTCGGATAAGCCTGGATAAGCAAAGCCAAATTTAGATTTTGTGCAACCCCTAGGGCACTTATGTGGCCCACAGGAAGCATGGCAACCCTAAATATCTGAGGATAAGATCATGTCTACCAGGAGTTATATTCTTCATTCAAACATGAATATCCCGTCTACCACTAAGTAAAGCTAAGTATACGGCAGTGATCCCCAACCAGTAGGTAGTGAGCAACATGTTGTTCTTGGATGTTGCTCCCAGTGGCCTCAAAGCAGGTGCTAATTTTTGAATTCCAGGCTTGGAGGGAGGCAAGTTTTGGCTGCATAAAAACCAAGTGTACTGCGAAACGGAGCCTCAATGTAGGTTGACAATCCACATATGGGCTACTAAATGGCCAATGACATCCCAGGAACTTTTTTCATGCTAGTGTTTCTCCCTAATTCCTTTTACTGAATGTTGTTCATGAGATCTAAAGGTTGAGGATCCCTGGTATACGGTATATCAATGGATAAGATTGTTTGAAAATCACTAACATCATTAACCCATTTATTTGCTGGTAAATTACAGTATAAATGAAATAATCTGGACAGAGCCTTTTTGTATTTCCCAGCCCTACTTCTGCATCAGTGGTGCTGATTTGGACACTGAACTACTTGTGTCCTTTTTTATACTCAGTCGCAAACTCTGAAATGTTTTGCCTGCTGCCTGGACATTGCTGTACCAAGCTCACTTACAAGTCACATTCTTGGTGCTTTGCTGTTTGCATGTTCGCTATGTGTCCTGATTGGTCTTTTACCAAACTGAACTTGGCCTTTAAGATTGTACTTTGAACCAGTGTGCTAAAATAAAACTGATGTTTGTGTATATTTTTGATATGAAGAACAACACATTTTTCCAGTGTGTATATGAAAACATTTGAACAGCCCATTTCTTTTTAGTCCCTGCTAAATCCGGCCCTCTTCTGCTTACACGCATAGTCTGTTTGACTGGTTAAACACGTAAAGTTCAACAGTATCAAAATAATAGCTTTTGGTCATTCTAGAAATAAACAACCAATATATTCCCTATACTGGTTTGAAGTTAATGAGATAAAAGCTATCTATAAATAGTATGTATATGTCTGATAATCACACAAATACCCTTCTTTTTAATTTTATATATTGTGGCGCTCATGGTCATGGTGGTAATTTGATTCGGTAAATTCTATCCTACTTTGAAGTGTATTTCTACTTCTAGACATGACCTTCACCAGACCTTTCCTTCCTGTGATCCCAGATGGCACCTACTTCTTTATGTGATGTGCAGGGGCGATCCTGGTCCCTCCGCCGCCTGAAGCTGCTGCCCCCCTCCCCTGGAAATTGGCTCCTAAAGCACCAGGAGCAGCATTTTTGCTGCCCCTGGTACCTAGTGGGGCGCTGCCGCCTGAAGCGACAGCCTCAATTTGCCTCATTGGCGAAGCACCCCTGGTGATGTGATATAATATTGTCCTGATCTTGCATAGGTCTTGGTATGATCTTCTCCAACCCTTACCTAAGTCCAGATATAATGTTCTGTAGATCTTACCTACTTCTTATGTAAGGGCTGGAGAAAATCCACATATGTTTTTAGATCTTACCTACTTCTTGACCTGATCTTCTCTAGGCTTTAGCTAAATCCAGATACAATATGTTATCCTCCAGATCTGACATACTTCTTGGTGTGATTGTCTCTAGTCGTTAACTAAGTTCTGATATATTCTCCAGATCTTACCTAACTACTTGGCGTGATCTTCTCCAAAACGTACCTTAGTCCAGATTTGATATTCTGTAGATCTTATGTACTACTGATGTAAAGGCTGGAGAAAATCCACATATGTTCTTAGATCTTACCTACTTGGTGTGACCTTCTCCAGCCTTTACTTAAGTTCAGATATGTTGATCTTGTTTCTTTTTTTAATTAAGAATTTTAAGATTTGACTAATTTGCAATTTGTATATTTTCAAGCCTTTTACTCTGTTTAAGAATTGTTCCTAAAACCGTTCCCATTGGCCTGTCAACTCAATTGATTCAATTTAAAATTAGTAGTTAATATTGTCGAAGTCTTTAGGGATCTATGATCTGGGACCCCCAAGAACAACTGGTCTAACATTTTAGTTTTAATTTTATAATTGATAGCCATCAAATTTTTATTCAATCTAACAAATTAATGGAATAAGACCTACAAACCAAAAGTACTGCGAAAGTAAAGACTATTATGAGTAAATGTGAACAGAGCATAAGCCTATTGTTGCAATAACTATAGAATGAGCTTGTACCTTTTAGCACAGCTTTGCTAACTGTAAGGGTGTGACCTTGGCAAGAACTTTTTTTTTTGTCTATATTGTTTGACTCTATCAAACATATGTCATTTGAACAGGAAAGCTGGTTACAGTGTAACAAAGTCCACGGATATGACAATTTTATCTCTCTCGATAAAGTCCGGTTGCTTTCAGCTACCAACGTGTTCTGTCCGTCATGTCCAAGTACAATGGTAAGAATGACATTGGCTCATGTTGTGCTGTAGTTATGTTCACAAATATGAAAAAAATGCATCCTAACCAGGGGCTTTTCGGGGCTCCTTGCCACCCTGAGGCGGCCTTTCTGATGCACCCTCCCTTGCACCTTGCACATACCATTTCCAGCTCCAGAGCGAGGGTAGGGGGGCACACCACTAGTGCTTTCTCAGCATTAAAAAATTTGAATTTCTCCTCCTAAAGTTACAGCTTTTTTGCCACCCCTAGGTTACTTGCAGGCTGCTGCAAGTTTCTCAACTCGCCTCATGGCAGCAGCACCCCTGATCCTAATATGTCCTCTGCAGAGGGTGATATCACCTTTAAAGATTATATTGCATTGAAATCTAATATAGTATGCAGCAGTATTGTGCCTTTCAGCTAAGCATTGCTTACTGTGCTACAGACATCATGACAGATAGGATGAACAGAAGGTGAGTAGTGATGGGCGAATTTATTCGCCAGGTGCGAATACGCGGAAAAAATTTGCCGGCGTCAAAATTTTTTTTTCGAAAAAACGGCCGGCGCCGTTTCGGGAATTTTTCGCCGTTTCGCGAATTTCGCGAATTTTCCGGCGAAGCAAATCGGCCATCACCCATCACTGAAGGTGAGCTGTAATATATTGTTTAAAGTCAATTGGAAGAACCAATCTAGAAAATGCTATTTCATACACTGACCTTACTGTATCAGCCCAAAGGATCGGCAGCCCTACAACTGTCATTCTTCAACGTTGTCTGCAGCAGTTCCCCATCTGTTGGCCATCTTTTTCATGTCAGTAGCACTGCACATGCTCAGTGGGCTCCAGGCTGCTACTCAAGGACCTTTAAAAAGCTTTAAAAAAGTGAAAAGCAGATGCTACATGGCTGATTATTGAGCAATGCTGATGCAGACAGCACTGGTTTCACTGTAAAGTGAATCTGAATTAATTCCTAATCAGCTTTGTATTGTGACTGTTATATTGTATATATACTGTATATTGTAAGCTCTGGATACTGACAGCAGCCCAGAGCATGAGCACAAACCTGCTCTCTGTTTTTTTAGCTTTTGTGATCAGTTATCGCATTCAGCTCATTCTGTGCATACCTAGTTTTAACATGAAGTATTGTAAAGATGAGGACAAAAAGCATGAAAGGAAACCTCATGTGAACTCTCAAGCTACAAATGACAATTAAGCTTTAACTTGGGCACGGTGGCATTTTAAATGATAAAGTGCCATGGCATGTACCTGTTTAAAGCTATTGTTACACCTCTGAAGGGTTGGGCTGTGGTCCCTCCTATATATGCAGAGAAATGACTAGTGATGGCCTGATACTAAGGTGGATTAGATTAGTCGGCCTACCCTTGCGTTAAGATGTTAGACTTGAGTTCTGTCTTTACATGCCAAGAAAAAAGAGTAAAACCCCATTGTTTTGTGCAGGAACTAAAGAAAAATAGTTTTGTTTGGAAATATAAACTATGTATGTATTCACTGGGATCTACAAGGAGAATAAAATGTTTTAGTGTCTTGGTATAAACAAATGGAACTGATTCTCTTTGCTCTTTCTGCTTTGGAAACAAAACTAGAGAATTCTTTCTGTCTAAGACATTAGGGTGGAACCAAAACATGTTTCTTAGAAGAAAAGTCCTTCTTTTAAAAGAGAACGAAAGGTCTTTTAACTTGGAGGTGCCAAAAGTTAGGCACCCCAATTGATCGCATGTACTTACATGAAACCCCAGCACAGTGATCCCCAGGGTTGAATGTTCGGATTCACCCGATATCACCCGGCCGTTAGTGGGCATACCAGGTTAAGATCCGCTCGTTTGGCGATCTCACCAAACGAGCGGATCTTATTGTGCATGGTCACCTTTATTAATTCAGTTGACCTTCTCTGTATTTTTGCTAGTTCCATTAAATTCATGTCTGCACAACAGTGACATGGGATAACATGACTAAAGTTGGCCATAGATGCACACATAATATCGTTCGAAACAACTCGATATGAGTATGACGGGAGATGAACCGACCAATACCGGCAGAAGACTTTGATATCAGTCAGCTCGTTGATTGGGCAGGTCTGAAAATTTTTATAGGTGCCTGAACATTGGCCACTGTTACTACTGGATCGTCATACAGAGGTAAAATTCTATTTTTTACCTGCATATCTCATGATTCCGCTGTAACATGTCCACGATCAGCAAACAAACAATGGTTGCAGGAAAAATCATAATTGTAATGTCTATGGCCACTTTAAATCTTGCCAATAAACAGGGTCGGACTGGGCTCGCAGGAAACCTGTTATCTAGAAGGCTCCAAATTACGGACTGGACGTCTCCCATAGACTCCATTTTATCCTTATAATCCAAATATTTTTAAATGATTTCCATTTTCTAGATAGATAGATAGTATGACCAAGATGGAATAGTATAGATGGATAGTATGACCAATATGAAATAGTGTAGATGGATAGTAGGACCAAGATGGAAAAGTATAGATGGATAATATGGCCAAGATGGACTAGTATAGATGGATAGTATGACCAAGATGGAATAGTATAGATGGATAGTATGACCAAGATGGAATATTATAGATAGCTAGTATGACCAAGATGGAAGAGTATAGATAGATAGTATGACCAAGATGGAATAGAATAGATGATAGTATGGCCAATATGTAATAGTATAGATACATAGGATGGCCAAGATGGAATAGTATAGGTGGATAGTATGACCAAGATGGAATATTATAGATGGATATTATGGCCAATATGGAATGGTATAGATGGATAGTATGGCCAAAATGGAATAGTATAGATGGATAGTATGACCAAGATGGAATAGTATAGATGGATAGTATGACCAACATGGAAAATATAGATGGATAGTATGGCCAAGATGGAATAGTATAGATGGATATTATGACCAAGATGGAATAGTATAGATGGATAGTATGACCAATATGGAATAGTATAGATGGATAGTATGGCCAAGATGGAATAGTATAGATGGATAGTATGGCCAAGATGGAAAAGTATAAATGGATAGTATGGCCAAGATGGACTAGAATAGATGGATAGTATGACCAAGATGGAATAGTATAGATGGATAGTATGACCAATGTGGAATAGTATAGATAGAAAGTATGGCCAAGATGGACTAGCATAGATGGATAGTATGACCAAGATGGACTAGTATAGTTGGATAGTATGGCCAAGATGGAATAGTATAGATGGGTAGTATGACCAATGTGGAATAGTATAGATAGATAGTATGGTCAAGATGGACTAGTATAGATAGAAGGTATGACCAATATGGAATAGTATAGATAGATAGTATGGCCAAGATGGAATAGTATAGATAGATAGTATGGCCAATATGGCATCGCTAGCCCAGTTTTGCATCCTATAGACAGGCGAATTTTTGTATTAACGAAGTTTCGCTAAGCAGAATCGAACTATAGCAAACATTCGTTAAGAAATGCTCACGCTGACAAATTAACTCTAGCAAAACTTTGCCAGCGTTCGGCTGCTGAGACGCAACTTTATGCATTTTAGTGAAATAGCATAGTGGTAACGAATTTACGCCTGCCGAAGTGTGTGGAGCGTTTGCTGGCAAAAATTCGCCCATTACTGAATTTGCCCCTTTATCTCATACAACAACTAAATCTAAACATGGCCATACCCGGGCCAATAAAAGTTGCCAACTCAACCCTCCCAACTGAGCCGGCAGCTTATTAGTTTGCACATGGGTCTTTTTGATAGCCTATCTGACTAATATTTGGCTGAAAAACAGTTGGGCAGGTTGGAAATTTGCTTTTGGAAAGGCACATGTTGATGTAGTCGTCCTCTAATGGCTCTTCCTAGACTCCGATTATGATTCAAGCAGATCATCCCAATGAGACCAAATTGGGTAATGCTCTGCTCAATCGGCAACCTTGCCAAATGAGTGGATCTTATGGTGTATGCCATCAACATAGGAGAAGAAGGTCATGTTTGTTTGTTGGCTCCTCCTAAGATATTACAGTGCTCATGGTCTAGGTGGTAATTTGAATGGTAAATTCAGCTATCCAGACCTATCCTACTACTAAGGGTATCTTTATCAGGATTCCTACTTTTAGATCTTCTCCAGACCATTCCTTCCTGTGATCCCAGATGCCACCTGCTTCTTGATGTGATATGTTATGCTTCAGATCTTGCAAACTTCTTGGTGTGATCTTGGTGCTAAATCCGATTGTTCGTCGGACAGGAGTCCAGGGATAGACTAAGTTTTGCACAGCCAGCCTGGGATCCCTGTAGCTATGGCTGGAACATGCAAACTTGCCGATCCCTATGATGAAGTGCTTTTCCCCTAGATCACCAGATATGGCTAATGTACTGAAATGGTAAGTGCATCTACTCTCAATAGGTTTTCTAAATTGTTGTTGCTACAACAAATACATTTTTATTAGTTCAACACACACACACACACAGAGTTTTTGAGCTGGCTTGGCTTGTACAGTATTAGTGCTATCTTATCTGGTTTCCTGGTGTGACTCTGATATGGGGTATTGACGCACATGAAATATGTGCATTATGCTCCTGTGTTTCCCGGATTACCTGCAAAAACATTTGACATACCAAACTGAGCTCCTGATCTGTTCTCCTTTGCAAGTGGGACAATGGGAGAAGAGGTAGTGACTTACAAATATAGGCAAATATCTGGTGTGTTCCGCTGGTCCAGTAGCTTCTAGCAACTAATTAAAAAACTAGCGCTGACTAGTCAGTAACCATATATGCTATTGACCCAAACCAGTGATTTCACATTTGGTTAACAAACAATGTCGTAAAAATAATGGAGAATGCATTGTGCTTAAAGGGTCTGTTCAGCTTTAAATTAAGGGGGAAGTAAAGTCTAAAATAGAATAAGGTTAGAAATGCTGTATTTTGTATATTAAACATGAACTTACTGCACCACAAGCCTAATCAAACAAATGATTTATGCTTTCAAAGTTGGCCACATGGGGTTAACCATCTTGTAACTTTGTTAAACATCTTTGCAAGACCAAGACTGTGCACATGCTCAGTGTGGTCTGGGCTGATTAGGGATTGTCATGAATGATCAAAACAGCACAAGTCAAATAATATCTGTCAGAAGCCGATACAGCAAGACTGATTAATAATCAGAATATACAGACTGCACTGGGTCCTGTGTTGTCATGTAATCTAATGTGGATTTTATAGTTTTTGTATTGTTTAATACAAACTTTCTCCAACTCTGCAGAACCAGGGACTGCAGCAAAATAATCCTCCAAATAGAATTCCAGTTTATCTGTTTAAATCTGGCTCCATGATCTTTGTCCCTGCAGCTGGAGTTGGAAACAGTAAATGGGATGTAAAGGCAAAAATAAAATCCAATACAAATCTCTACCCAGTCGCTTCTCTACAGAGAAGCAAACAAAGCTGCTTGAGTTCTGCATGGCTGGGCAGTAAGGCAGGGGCTCCCCCTGCTGTTTATAAGTATGATTGTTTCCCTGCAGAGCAGTTAGGGACCGTCTGACAATTCCTATTCACAGCAGTAAATGAAGGGAAAATTTCACTGCACACAGTCAGGTTTTTTATAAAAACGGTACACATTTTTTATATTGGAGATATGGCAATACACAGGTTTCTTTTTCATTAAGGAAAGTAAAAACGGGATTTTATTGTTTTACCTTTACATGCCCTTTAACCTTTAGTATGATCTAGAGAGTGATATTCTGAGACAATTTGCAACTGGTTTTAATTTTTTTGAGTTTTTTGAGTTATTTAGCAGCTCTCCAGTTTGTAATCTCAGCAATCTGGTTTCTAGGGAAGGAGGCAAATACTTAAAAAACTACCAAAAAGAAAAAATTAAGACCATTGGAAAAGTTGCTTAGAAATAGATATATAACATTCTAAAAGTTAACGGAAAGGTGAATGACCCCTTTAATACTTTCCATAGGCAGCGGTAGTTACAAGGTCCATGCTTTGATTCAAACATTTTGGGCTTTTCCGCCAAATTTCACGAAAAAGTCAAATCTGAAAAATTCGAAAAAAATTTTGGACAACAATCCAAAAAAGTTGTGGTTTTTCCTGATTTTCAAAATTCTTTATTGATTAATAAGGACAAATCGTGGATTCTAGTTTGGTCAGACTTTTTTTTATTTAAAACATCAGAAAAAATTTGGATTTTGATAAATAACCTCCTTATTATTTGAATCCATCAGGACCCCCCTTAGGGCTCATGTACAGTCTAATCCCTGTAGATAAGACCACATCTTGGTACTTAGGAAATATAATAGTACCTTAAGTTCTTATTACCAGTTCTGCATGTGGAAAATATTAAATATACAAACATACAATCAAAAAAAGTCCCTGTATTGGGATATACAGCCATAACATGTCCCTGGGGAGGAGAGAAAAGTATTTCTAGAAGCAGCAAGTTCATTTCAGGGTGATGTGAGTCTTGTGACTCTTCCTGAGCCCAGAGGAGTCTCGGAGATGATGGAATAAAAGTTGAATTTATCTCTCCCTTGGCTTCTTTCTTCTTTTATGTTAATAATGCTGGATAAGCAGAACTAACGCCATCTGTAAATGTAACAACCCTGCAATGTTCTATCTGCTGGGCACATTTATTCTTATTCAGTAGCTTTGAGAATTTTCAGTGGAATTTCTAAAAAAATCATGTTATTTTGGATTAATAAACTTACTTTCATCTCATACAGGTCTGATTATTAAATTGTGATGCAGACTGCACTGATTTCTGAGCTACCATGTAATGTGATTCCTAATCAGCTGTGTATTGTGCCTGTTATACTGTAAATATACTGTATATTGTGCTCAGGTAAGTGACAGCAGCACAGAGCATGTGCAGTGAACCAGCAGAAAAGAAGATGGGGAGCTACTGGGGCATCTTTGGAGGCACAGATCTTTTGTGGACTGGGAAAGAAACCTAGAGCATAATATGTAGAATTTGTAGTCTAATTCTTTGTATTTTAAAGGAGAACTAAAGCCTAACAATTTATTTACAATGGATATGTGCACCGTAATAATTATCCTGCTTCACTATTGGAATTAATGGCGGCTAATGGAATGCTAGCATTCACACCTGAGTCTGTGTGACCAAATCTGACAGAATTCAGCAAGAATCGTGCCTAAAATTCAGGTTTCTGTTCATTAATATTTTTCTTTATTTATATAAGGTTGCCATTTTGCTGGGTACTTTGCCACACCAGTCCCCTGTCCCACTAGCGGTCTTCCGTAGCCAATAAACCAATCTGTATGTATTTGGACTGTGGAAGGATACTACAACTGTCAGAAGAAAACCACACAATCATCAAGAGGGCAAATTACTCCTTGAAAATATTTTATGCACCTGTGATGTTATAGTGCCCCCTTCAGTGTATACTATGCATCATCAACCCTCTAATATATATATATATATATATATATATATATATATATATATATATATATATATATATATATATATATTTATATTTATGTATATATATATATAAACACTGGGGCTTATAACAAGGTTAAAAATATAAAGAAACATTGGGGTCACCGTGCTATATTTCCAGGGCACAAATAAGCACTCACCCCAAATCTCCCCCTAACTGGCCTTCAGGCTGGGCCCCCTTAGCTCTTAACAGGGTTACAGATATATAGAAACATTGGGGTAACAGTCATCCTGCTATAGTTCCAGGGGTACCCAGGGCACAAATAAGCACTCACCCCAAATCTCCCCCTAACTGGCCTTCAGGCTGGGCCCCTTAGCTCATAACAAGGTTACAGATCTATAGAAACATTGGGGTAACAGTCATCCTGCTATAGTTCCAGGGGTACCCAAGGCACAAATAAGCACTCACCCCAAATCTCCCCCTAACTGGCCTTCAGGCTGGGCCCCCTTAGCTCTTAACAAGGTTACAGATATATAGAAACATTGGGGTAACAGTAACCCTGCTATAGTTCCAGGGGTACCCAGGGCACAAATAAGCACTCACCCCAAATCTCCCCCTAACTGGCCTTCAGGCTGGGCCCCCTTAGCTCTTAACAAGGTTACAGATCTATAGAAACATTGGGGTAACAGTCACCCTGCTATAGTTCCAGGGGTACCAAGAGCACAAATAAGCACTCACCCCAAATCTCCCCCTAACTTGCCTTCAGGCTGGACCCCCTTAACAAGGTTACAGATATATAGAAACATTTATTTCACTTTAATATACACTTATTGGTGTGGAATATTTGTCTCCTTTCTTAAAATAAGGGTAACCCCAGTAAAAAGGTGAATATTATTTTGAATACTGTTCTAGTAATTAATCTTAATACTAGGCACGTAGAAAACCCACAACCCCCACGGCTAAATTGTCGGTCATTTAAATGTTTCTTTCAGAGCCGGGCCAACCCGGCCAGGCGCCCTAGGCAACCTGGCCGGCCACGGCGCCGGCTTAGTGTGGGCTCAATCGCGCATGCGCGAATCTACGCACCAGATTCTACGTGCATGCGCGCAACCGCATTTAAACAGAAATTAACAGCGGCAGCCAGGGAGACACAGGACCGGACATGGGGTAGGCGACAGAGCAGGTACGTGCCTGGCACCGCCTTAGCTTTGCGCTCTAGGCACGTGCCTACTCTGCCTACCCCTAGTTCCGGCCCTGGTTTCTTTCAATTAATCTTATACAGCCAGATATAATTTTCTGGAATAATATTTAATTAACTTTTGTTTATTTGATAAGTGCCTAGATTTTACAGAAATGTAAACCTTTTAGGGCAAGGCCAGACGTCGCGTCTTTACGTTGCGTTTTTAAAAAAGCTCCATCAGGCGTAAATACGCAGAAACTGCACTTCCAATGAAACGAATGGAAAGCGCACTATGGCAATTCTCACAGGGCGTTTGCAAGCTGAAATCCGCCACAGGACGCCAGTATTGGCGTTTTTTAGCGGAAACGCCAATACGCCAAGAAACGACCAAATCAATAGACTCTACGGGATCTGCAAGTTTGAAACCACACTTTACGTAAATACGCAGCGTATTTTAAATATGGCGTCCAAATTCTCGCAAGATAAATGACGCATATACGTTTTTAGGGCCGGTGACGTAATTACGCTGCATTCTGACGATCATTCCTTCTCCATTTTGCATGTAGTTTTTCTATTTCTAAATAGCTTTTCTATTTTCTATTTCCAGCCAATGGAATTATGAGGAATGAGAACAATGAGAAGTGCATGTTGGGAAAAGAAACCTACGTGCTGAAAAACGCATGAAAAACACATGTTGGCGGTCATGTGTGGTTTCAGTGGCGTATTTACGCCCGACGCAGCTTTTTTAAAAACGCGACGTAAAAACGCTATGTCTGGTCTTGCCCTTAAAACCACTGAATGTAAAATAATTCTAAGCGCTTGCAATTTACATGAATTTTGTTTTGTAGTTATTGCACGGCTTCTATAATTCATTATAAACTACATCGCCACCTGCTGGTCACTATGACAGACTGATTACCGTTGGCTTAAAATTTACGTCCTAAGGAAAGTAATGTGATGTGCGACCAGCAGACAACTTTTTTCTGCTCACTAACGACTAAACTACAATGGAGATTTTGATCCATCTGTGTTCTGTTGATCGACACCATCCAAGAAAAGCTCCCGTGTAGTTCAGCTCTAACTTTATTTCTGAACAACATCACTCAATTTCAATGAGTTCTAGTTATTAGTCCATTATGAAAAGGGACCCTGCTGCAGGGCAAAATGGCCTCAGCTGCACATATGGGCATAGGGTTCCAAGCTTTTACCTTGAGATGATCAGGACAGGGGGTGGGCTGGGTGATGCCAGTGAGGAGCTGATGACTTTGTGCAGAGTCACTGGGCAGTGGTTTTTCTGCTTTCAGATCTCTGAAACCCTGAACAGGCAGTTCTGAACCAGATAGTCTATAAAAGTCGGACTGTCTGGTTTAGGGTCGCCACCTTTTCTGGAAAAAAAATACTGGCCTTCCTATCCTATATATTTATCTTTTTTCCCTATTAATAACATTGGGATCAACCATAACCAGGTGGCAATGCTTTGGGGGCACACTGTTTATACGCACTGTGGATATCTCTTCTTTTGACTCTGTCTTTTAAAAGTTTGAGCTTGTCAATAGCAGCAATGATCCAGGACTTCAAACTTGTCACAGGGGGTCACCATCTTGGAAAGTGTCTATGACACTCACATGCTCAGTGGGCTCTGATTGGCTGTTGAGAAGCTAAGCTTAGGGGTCGTCACTAATTATCCAGCAGAAAATGAGCTTCCCCTGTAATATAAACTGATGCTACAGGGCTGATTATTAAATTCTAATGCTAATTGCACTGGTTTCTGTGCTGCCATGTAGTAATTATCTGTATTAATTACTAATCAGCCTTATATTGTGACATTTATATTCTATGAGTACTGTATATTTTGAATAGGGTTGCCACCTTTTCTGGAAAAAAATACCGGCCTTCCTATATATTTATCTTTTTTACCTATTAATAGCATTGGGATCAACTATCATTTTTACCGGCCAGGCCGGTAAAATACTGGCCAGGTGGCAACCCTAATTGTGAGTGGGTCCCTAAGCTCAGTAAGTGACAGCAGCACAGAGCATGTGCAGTGAATCAGCAGAAAAGAAGTTTGGGAGCTACTGGGGCATCTTTGGAGACACAGATCTTTACTGCTAAAGGGCTGTGGTTTCCTTGGGCTAGTACAGAAGCACAAAACATAATGTACAACATTTCTAGCTACTTCTTTAGTTAAGCTTTAGTTCTCCTTTAAAGATGAACTAAATTCTGGACTTGAGGCATATTTGTGGACTTTTTAGATTGATTTGCCTGTTGATGGGGGGGGTGGGGTTGTTAAATATTGGTATGTTCTATCACTAACAAGACCTGATGAAAGGACACGCCCCCAAAATGTTGTGCGTTCATTAGGCATAATACAGTGAAGTGGCCAGTCCCCAGTAATGTAACTACACAGCCCGCACTTGCCCACCCCCCACTGCCCTCCAGAAGTGATCTTCGATGGATTCTCATGCATGCGAACTGCCGGCGGGCCCCGAGGAGGTGCAGACCCTGGGTCAAGCGCACCCCTGTAGTTCTGCCTCTGCCAGTCCCAAGCGGAAGAACCTTGTGTGCGGGAATCCTCTGCTCTGAACATGTAAGGACAGGGTAATCCCACTTCCTCTGGGGTACAGCAGGCCTGGCAATCTGTGGCTTATGGCAAATACCATTGGAGCTGCTGTAAGATGCCATAGACACTCACTATTTATTGGGCTGCTGGTGGGGGCTGTTTGGGCCTCTGGGTTCTTGAAATGCCAGGGCCTATTTTAAAACCCAGTCTAGGCCTTGGGTACAGGCAGGGTAGTGACCCCCTAGGGTTGCCAACTTTGCCGGTGGCTAAACCCGAACAAAGGGGGCGGCCAGATAGCATTGGGGGGGAGCAGTGATGTTCAGGTGGGCATGATGACATCAGAGATGATGTCATGGAGTTATGATACCTGGTCAGGGTTATTGCATCACTTATATGCAACTGACTGGATTTCTGTCCAGTTTTTGCAATATTTTAAATGGGACAGGAAGTTTTGTTTGTCCAGTTGAAACCCAAATGGCTGGAAACCCTACATCTGTCTATTCTGCCCGATAAATAAGACCAATTCTTTAACTACATGTATCATACCTCCCAACATTTTGGAAGTAAAAAGAGGGACAAAATGTTTTTTTCACACGTATCGCAACAAAATGTTTTGACCATGCCCCTTTCTGTGGCCACACCCCCTAATTACCATGTTCATTTTACAAAATTTGGCAGGTTATGGAAGTTTGAAAATATTTCTCCTTATCTAAACTGTTTTTTTTATGTCTCAAAATTGTTACACAGTATCTTATTTGCACTTGTTAGCTGTTCTGGGCTCTCTGCTAAAAGCCAATTAAGTGAGAAACTTTGTTTCTTTTTCTGGCTGTTCAGTGCAGAGAAAATAGGGACATTTCAGTACAAATGAGGGACTGTAGGTTGAGCTGTCAAAAGAGGGACTGTCCCTCCAAAAAAGGGACAGTTGGGAGGTATGCATGTATATACAGAACTCAGTTATCCAGAAAGCTTTGAAATACAGCAATGCTCATCTAGAAATGCTATTTCTTATTTTTGACTGATTTCTTATTTCTGTAATTACAAGAAATGAACTGCACCTGATAAGCGACGTCAAGGTGAGTATCTTTGTATTTTATTGCTTTTCATCTATTGGCCAGATTATTGTTCAGGTTTCACTAGGCTGAAAACCTAACAGAAACTTGAGACCAGAACAGGCCTTAGAAAAACCGAACTGTTTGGGTTAAAACAGAACAGGTGGCAGCCCTTTGACCCCCTCAGAGCTACAAGCTATAGACTCCCCTCAATGAGACTCTACTCAATGAGACGACTCTGAGGCTCATTTATAAACACTGGGCAAATTTGCACTTGGGCAGTAACTTATGGTAACCAATCAAATGTTTGCTTTCATTGTTCAACCGGCAGCTGCCTATAAAAAGCCAGTCACTGATTGGTTGCTATGGGTAACTGCCCAGGTGCAAATTTGCCCAGTGTTTATAAATGAGCCCCTAGAGTGCAGGTGAGGAGTCCCCTCAAGATTTCCTGTCATGGAATCAGCCTGTGAGGGAGTTACATGTCAAACTAGTAAAGGAAGATGTTTCTGTTGCTCCATTTCTGTGGTAACTATTTCTGGGAGAAGTTTTATTGTAAACACTGTATGTGATGACAACAGGCCTGGACTGGGAGTCAAAATATGCCCTGCCATTTCAAGTACACAGAGGCCCAAACAGTCCCCTACCAGCCCACTATATGATAACTTTCTATGGAACCATACAGCAGCCCCTCTGGCATTTGCCAACCCACAGATTGCCAGTCCGGGCCTGGATGACAATGACAAGCTCTTCAGCAGTTTACAGCCCACTGAGTCTGACAGAATACTGACAGTCACATGTTCAAGCTAAGTGGGAGGGACCTGACTGACACCAGGACACCACGTGATACACCGGCTCAGCGCAAAGTTCAGTGACAGTGCACGGGCACCGGATGTTTGTAGCCGTCCCCTCAAGCACTGATGACGCTCCCCTCAATGATTGGTTCTTTCGGGACGCGAGCCCCGCTGGCAAGGGACACATGACGAACGGCTCGCTGTGATTGGCCGCAGCGAGGAAAGGTTGTGAGTAGTAGAGAACATGGCAGCCGAGCCGACTAAAGCCGATATTCAGGCCGTGTTCAAGCGGCTCCGGGCTGCTCCTGCTAACAAGGTACTTACTGTAGGGCACGAGGCCTGGTCGTGAGTTTGGGTCATTGTTTTATTTACAGTCAGTCGCAGTCTGATGTGTCAGCGATTTTATGTAGGATATGCGGGGTCTAGTTTAGGGGGCCTGTTGTAGATACAAGTAGAAAGCCCAGTATGTACCTCCTAACCCAACAGGGGCCCCTCTTCTCCTGCTCCCCCAGGGGCCTCAAAGGATATTGTTGGATGTCACTGGCTCCATTTCTTTGTATGAATTAGTGGGGTGACTAGAGGCAGCCTGTGACTCTCCAGATGCCATGGGGTCGGTTACAGCCTGGGCTCTGTCTTTATTGGCCGAGGGTACTTTGGTTTATGAGTCCCACACTCCTAAGAAACAACAGGCAGGCTCATTCTCCAATTAAACTGTTCCTAATGTGTGTATAAATGTGATCGGGACCTTGGATTGTAAGCTCCTCCCACTATTCCCAGCATGCTTTGGGTTTACAATGGAAGGGGTTTTATTTATGGGGCCACACCAGCCTCCCAGATCTTTATTGTACCTGATATACAAATGGGAACATATGGTGCTATTATATTGACCCATATAATGTCCGTGTTGGTGGCTGAAGATTCAGAAACACATATGAGGTCATCACAAACAGTGACCTCATTGTTTCAGGCTTCCTGATAGGAGTATTGAGCCATAGAGCTACTGATGTGGTTGTTTGGAAGATGAATAGAACAGGTGGGTATTCAGACAGTGGCCCCTATTGTCAAAGGGCAGAGGGGGGGTATATTGTGAGACACAGATACCGATGTTATTGGGTATTCGGTGGATACTGAGATACTGGCTCTTTGTCATTGGCTGGTTAAGGGGGGCTATAGAGTCACAGGCAGGGGATGCTGAAATTATCTTGGACTAAAGGAAATGAAGTGGAACAGTGACGGTTGGGGGGGGGGCAAAATCTGTTTCACCATTATACCATTGTATTGAGCTGACTCAGCAGGAGAGCAGTGATGTGTGGAGTAGTCATTACACTGATTGGGAAGGGACTGTAAAGATGGCCATAGATGTAACACTTACGATCTTTCTTGGAAAAGATCCTTCCAAGAAAGATTGTTTGTTTCAATACACACGTGTAGAGCTGAATGGTCAGATATACTGATAGAAACAATAGAATTCCATCTGTATCTGAAGATTCAGCAATTTCCCTCTCTGCCCCTAATTTGCATAGGCAAATTTGGATTTGGTTTGGCTGTACAGAAGGATTCGGCCGAATCCAAATCCCGCTGAAAAAGGCTGAATCCTGGATTCGGTGCATCCCTACACCTGGCCCTTCCTCAGGCTGTCAGCATTTTTGTTATTCCAGGGAGAGAGGTTGGTAAATTCAGGGTTCCATTTGATTTTTGTGGACAAATAATGTGATCTTCAGCTTCAGTGATTGGCTAAATAGAACTGTTCCAGTCCCCTGGGCAAAAGATCCAGATCACATGGGGGGCAGGGTGTAGTTTGGTAAGGGCTTCTTGCTGCATCTGTGGTCCTATACACACAGCTATTATCTGTTCAGGCCAGTCAGAAAACTTTTTATGAAAGGAGTAACTTGTTATACACTGTTGGGTTTGGGCAGTTAATGTTGGCCATTCACTGGCAGGCTTTTCACAGTATCTGACCAATTGGCCCTGGGACTGAAGGAACAGATACTGTACAAATGACCACACACAGGTATGGGCACCTTCCATTGTTTGTTCCTTGGGGCCCTCAGCCTGGACAAACAGAACTGCAGGCGCCTCTTCACTCCCTCCACTGCTGGAGCA
Source organism: Xenopus petersii (assembly GCA_038501925.1). NCBI lineage: Eukaryota > Metazoa > Chordata > Amphibia > Anura > Pipidae > Xenopus > Xenopus petersii. Next base: position 15,631,868 of record CM076679.1, read on the forward strand.
CCGAACCCTCACCCACATGGTACCTTCCCCCCATGAGAAGTTTTCAGAGTTCGACGCTGCAGCTACTTGTCTGTTTGTCTGTCACTCCGGGTCGCTCATTCGTTGCAGTGGTTGCGGTGTTTGCACTTAAGGATGTTTGCTTTCTACTAGATACAATGGAATTTTCCAGTACACGTAGCATAAAGCATTCTCCACTTTATTCTCTTACTATGTTACAGTCAAAATGATGTTATTTTTTTAGGAATTTACTCTATTAACTTACTTTTCTGTCGTTTATTACAGTCGTGCTTCGACTGCGGTGCTAAGAATCCCAGCTGGGCCAGTATCCCTTATGGAGTCTTCCTCTGCATTGACTGCTCTGGAATCCACCGCTCTTTGGGGGTTCATCTCAGCTTCATCAGGTCAGTGGCGGCTATGTCTGTGTTTGTGGCACCTGATAAAAGTTGTGGAAAACTTAAAAGGGTTGGTTCACCTTTCAGTTAACTTTTAGTATGTTATAGAGTGGCCAATTCTAAGCAACTTTTCAGTCGGCCTTCATTATTTTTTGTTTTTATAGTTTTTGAATTATTTGATAAGTCTTTCTATCGTTCAAATGGTGGTCGCTGACCCTATTTAAAAAAAAAAATGGTACGTAAGACTACAAAAGTATACATTTCCCCAAAACCATATGGGACTTAACCTCTATATGTGAATGCACAATAATAGATATCCAGGACCATACAAATTATATTAAAAAGCAATATTTATTATCACCATGCCAAATAACTAAAAACAATTAAAATAAGCAGCGCTGCTTAGGGGGTGGGGATCCCATTTATCCTATTTTGCATATGTTGTACAATACAACACAATGTGAGAAGCTGCGTGCACGCAAAAAATATAGATCAAAAACCTCCAATGTATGTGGATTGCAGCCAACTGGATAAATCCGTAATTGAGTGTTCATAGGATGAGGAGAGCGACAGTCGTCGCGACTGTAATATAGGTAACCATTAATGTGCTCAATTTGATGGTGGAGAGAGTACTTATTGGAATCAGTTGTGGGATATCTGGTTTAAAGCGGTATGTGAGGGCGAAGCCGGTGTGGGGTTAATTCTTTAGTGCCCAGAACGATGCAATCTTGAATAGTATAAATGTAGGCACTAGAGGAGGGAATATCCTCTATACATATCCAATGGACATTCAGATCCCGGTACTCTGGTGGTATGGCAATCGTTACGTGATGGTATTTATCCCACCACTCCACAGCAAACCACTGTTCAAGACAGAAAAATTACTGACCGTGATGGATCACCTCTCACACCGGCTGCTCATCGCTCCATACTCACATCCGACTCCCGCAATCACTTGAGCTTCTGATGCGCATCATCCTCAAGACGGAAAACAGGAAACCGTACAATCCCCTCGCAGCGCTGTACCTCGACAGCTGTTTCGCCGCTACCTGCGGCTTTGTCAAGAGGATTTGTCAAGTCAATTTTTTACTACAAAAGTATAGTTATTGCTGCTTTTTATGACTTGTCTTTCTATTCAGGCCTCTTCTTTACATATTCCAGTCTCTTATTCAAATCAGTGATTGCTAGGGTAATGTGGACCCTAGCAACCAGATGGCCGAAATTGCAAACTGGAGAGCTGCTGAATAAAAACTCAAAAACCACAAACAATAGAAAATGAAAACCAATTGCAAATTGTCTCAGAATATCCCTCTCTACATCACTGATCTCCAAGCAATAGCTCTTGAGCAACATGTTGCTCTCCGACCCTTGAATGTTGCTTATGTTTGAATTCCAGTTTCAGTTCCAGGCAAGTTTTGGTTGCTTAAAAACCAGATGTACTGCCAAACGGTAGTCTCCTGTAGGCTGCCAGTCCACATAGGGGCTACTAAATAACCAATCAGAGCCCTTATTTGGCAGCACCCAGGAACATTTTCCGTGCTTGTGTTGCTCCCCAACTCTTTTTAAATCAGAATGTTGCTCACAGGTGAAAACGGTTGGGGAGCCTTGCTCTACATCATACTAAAAGTTAACTCAAAGGTGAAAACCCTTTTAACAATGTCCTGATGTCTCCATAACAGATCGACTGAGCTGGACTCTAACTGGAGCTGGTTCCAGCTGAGATGCATGCAAGTGGGAGGAAATGCCAGCGCGGTGAGTAACTGTCCTGTAGGAAACTGTGCCAAGTCTTTCCTCCCCCCCATTGTCACTGGTTGTAGTGTAACTGTATGCAAGGGCTGAAATCTGTGTGTGAGCAACAACTACTCCCTCTTGCTTGGCTTCTAACCAATTCTGTTCCTCTTGTCTTTCGATAGAATGCGTTTTTCCATCAGCATGGTGCCACCACCAATGACACCAATGCCAAGTACAACAGCCGCAGCGCTCAGATGTATCGGGAGAAGATCAGACAGCTGGCAAATGCTGCCATGTCTAAGCATGGTACTGATGTAAGTGAGCATGGTGACTTGAGGGGGGGGACATGGTTCTTAACTGTTGCTTTTGAATCTGAGCTGCATGTTAAGGATCTATTGCAAACTCAATGAACATTTATGTCTCATGTGGGTCCCCTTAAAGGATAAGTAAACCTTTAAAGCAAGTGAATGTAAAATTGACGAGAGTACTATTCTAAGCACTTTTGTGATTTACATTCTTTATTTATTTTGTTTTTATTCTAAGGTATCAAAGGATACATGTACTGTTAATATGAATGAAATTGGTTACAACAGCGCCACCTACTGGTCAGTTTCCAACAAGTCTGACCACCAAGTAGTCAAGGAAGTTGTCAGGAGAAAGAAAGAGGCTGCTCTGATGTTCTTCTGCTTAAGAAAGATGTGAGAAAGGTTTCTAATTTTTTCCTAAGCAGAAGAACATCAGAGCAGCCTCTTCTTTCTCCTGACAACTTCCTTGACTACTTAGTGGTCTGGGTTAGTCAGTGACTTTAAAGATAAGTAAATCTTTAAAATAAGTCTGACCACCAAGTAGTCAAGGAAGTTGTCAGGAGAAAGAACGAGGCTGCTCTGATGTTCTTCTGCTTAGGAAAAAATTAGAAACCTTTCTCTCATCTTTCCTATGTGTATTATACACATGTTTATAATATGAACCTCTGTATGCTCTCTTACTAGCTCTGGATAGATGGGATGAACTCCGCACTCGTTCCGCCAGCAGAGAAGAAAGAATCTGACTTTTTTGCAGAGATGACCCAGGTAAGCTCTGCTATCATCACTGTTATGATTACAGTTCTCTAGGGCCATTAACTGGACCATTCGTAATCGCTTGCCTCTTCAGTCTTCCAGCTCTTGGGAGGCAACACCAGCATCAGAAACCACATCTACCACAATAACCACTGAAACAAGATCTATAAGTGCACTCGAAGCGGCTGATTCTACAAGTGAGTGTGTGTCTGATTTGTTGGCCACCACCCCAGGCAGCCACCATGCCGTTCAGATAAAATTAATATTATTTTGTTCTGACAGATGCAGAGAGTGGTCCTAATGTCGATATTCTTAGCACATCTCCAAAAGCTCCAGTGGGTAAGTGGCTCTGGTTCCATTGTGTAGATTTGATCACGTGTAGATTTTAAAGGATAAAGCTGCTCGCACCAGGAGGAAAGGTGTGAGGTTCCTAAAGTCATATATTTCTGGGCTCAGTTGTTGATATTCAGATTAGACCACAGTTGTGAGCTATGATCATTAGGAAACAATTTATTGACCTAATTTGGGTTTTTGTTTGAACTTGGCATGGAAGCAAAGAATAGGCAGATACCAAAAAAATAAAGTATCTCACTAATTACATCTTTCTACATCTAACTACAAAAAACAACTGGAACAAGGACAGCCCATGCTGTAAATTGAGACTTGACCACTAGAGAGCAGCATAGGAGCTGGGATTCAGAGAATTTAAAGCAGGGTTCCTCAACTTTTTTTTTTTTTTTTTTTTTTTTACCTGTGAGCCACATTCAACTGTAAATAAAGGTTGGAGAGTAACATAAGCATGCAAAAAGTTCCTGGGGGGGACAAACATGAGCCGTGATTGTCTATTGGTAGCCCCCATGTAGACTGGCAGCCTTTAGGAGGCTCTGTTTGGCAGTACACATGGTTTTAATGCAAATAAAGTTTGCCTCCAATCCAGGAATTCAATAAGAAGCACCTGCTTTGAGGCCACTTGGAGCAACATCCAAGGGGTCGGAGAGAAACATGTTGCTCATGAGCAACTGGTTGGGGATCACTGATTTAAAGGGATTCTGTCATGATTTTTATGGTGTAGTTTTTATTTCTAAATTACACTGTTTGCAGTGCAAATAATTCACCATGTAAAATGTCATTCCTAACCCAACAAGTGTATTTTATTTAGCTGTAATATTGGTGTGTAGGTGCATCTCCGGTCATTTTGCCTGGTCATGTGCTTTTAGAAGGAGTCAGCACTTAAGGATGGAACTGCTTTCTGACAGGCTGTTGTTTCTCCTACTCAATGTAACTGAAGGAGTCACAGTGGGACCTGGATTTTTTACTATTGAGTGTTGTTCTTAAATCTACCAGGCAGCTGTTATCTGGTTACTTTCCCATTGTTCTTCTGATGGGCTGCTGGGGGGTGGGGTGGTAGGGAGTGGGGTGACATCACTCCAACTTGCAGTACAGTAGTAAAGAGTGACTGAAGTTTATCAGAGCACAAGTCACGTGACTGGGGGAACCTGGGAAATTGACAATATGTCTAGCCCCATGTCAGATTTCAAAATTAAATATAAAAAAATCAGTTTGCTCTTATGAAAAACGAATGTCAATGCAGAAATCTGCTGGAGCAGCACTATTAACTGATGCATTTTGAAAAAAACATGTTTTCCCATGACAGTATCCCTTTAAGCTCTACACCTATCCCAGCGAAAGCTCCAGTGCACCTCAGAGGGGCCAGCCCCACGCTTTGAGAACTACCATAGGGTATGCAATGCCCTGTATATTTTTTACATGTTCCTTTCTCCCTCAGACCAGGCCATGTGCCTTTCAGTTGAGGAGCCGACATTGAGCACAGGTGACCGGTTTGGTGACTGGTTAGCTTTGGCATGTCATGTGCTGTGCAGTTTGCAGCCTGGAGATGCCTGTGTGTCTTCAACTGTCCTGTTTTCCTTACTCTGCTTCTATACTCCAATTCCTGTTTGCGTGCAGTTTCTTGTGCTCAGGATCCTGCAGCACTAACACTAAGTTGCCTTTGGCCCTTAGTCCCAGAATGGTTCGATGTATCTGGGAAACTGCCACCTACCTACTAACAGTCACCACGGATCGGGGAAACCACCTGCTCATGCGTTTATCTCTTTACAGAAGTGAAGCCTTCTCTTATCGGGAAGAAGAAAGCCAACACTGCTAAGAAAGGGGTAAGGACTAGTGTAGGATTATTTTTAAGTGTGGAAGTTGTTATTGTATGGCCTGCAATGTCTGATTTTGCCTTTTAGCTGGGGGCTAAGAAGGGCCTAGGTGCTCAGAAGGTGAGCAGTCAGAGCTTCAGCGAGATTGAGCGTCGTGCTCAGGTGGCAGAGAAGTTAAGAGAGCAGCAGGCAGCTGAGCTAAAGCAAGACGCTGAGGAATCCATGTGAGTCTTTCCTTGCTGTAACTTGACTTACCTATTTATATTGTGGCACTCTCAGGGATTACCACGATCATTTATCCCCCTAGTGTATCCTCTATGAGGCTGGCGTATCAGGAACTTCAAATTGACAGGAAGCAGGAAGAGAAGAGGTTGCAGAATTTGGAAGGAAAGAAGCGGGAGCAAGCTGAGAGACTTGGCATGGGCTTAGCTGCACGCAGGTACAGTATGCAGAGATTATAATAGGGCTGCCACACTTGCTTACCTAGATCATGAGCTCTGATCTTCTGTATATCCTAATCGGATCCTACTCAGACCTACTTGGTCTGCTCTCCCCATGCTGTGGGGTTGGGATGAGTGTTTTCCCATTTGATTGATCTGAATGGTTTCAACCAGGTAACGGTAAGAGTCACACTATTTCCCTCCCTGCCCCTAATTTGCATATGCAAATTAGGATTTGGTTCGGCCTGGCAGAAGGATTGGGCCAAAACCTGCTGAAATAGGCCGAGTCCCGAAGCGAATCCTGAAATCTGTGCATCCCTACTAATGGATGTCTTGTTACACTGAATCTTATTACCAAACCAAATGACCCAAATCTACAGGGACTCCCATGGAATGATTTGATTACTAGTGAATGTTACCCTTTCTCCTCTTCTTGCTGATAATGTTCTCATTCTATTCTTCTAGTTCTGTCTCACACTCTGTGCTATCGGAGATGCATGTCATTGAGCAAGAAACGCCAGTGGCTAACAAGTCCTCACGCTCCCAACTCGACCTTCTGGAGGATGCCAGCTTCACCTCAGGGCCCCCAAAGTACGAGTCATGATCTTTTGACCCCGCACATCTTGTATACTTTCACATACGCCACTGGCTTTGCTCAGAGAAGGATTGATGATTACATAAAAGATCAGATCTCTACACAGCCTAGTATCTGGATAATTCCTAGCATTCCACGCAATTTCTTGGCACTCTTAAAGGAACAGTAACATCAAAAATTAAAGTGTTTTAAAGGAATAAACATATAATATAATGGTGCCCTGCCTAAGTAAAACTGATGTGTTGGCTTCAGAAACACTACTATACTAATGGCTGCCCCCATGGCGACACAGCAGTTTGTTTATATAAACTATAGTAGTACTTATCTGTTATCTACTGTGTATCCTGTGCTTAAATGGCTGCCCCCATGGCTACACAGCAGCTTGTTTATATAAACTATAGTAATACTTGTCTGTTATCTACTGTGTATCCTGTGCTTGAATGGCTGCCCCCATGGCTACACCGCAGCTTGTTTATATAAACTTTAGTAGTACTTATCTGTTATCTACTGTGTATCCTGTGCTTGAATGGCTGCCCCCATGGCTACACAGCAGCTTGTTTATATAAACTATAGTCGTATTTATCTGTTATCTACTGTGTATCCTGTTCTTGAATGGCTGCCCCATTGCTACACAGCAGCTTGTTTATATAAACTATAGTAGTACTTATCTGTTATCTACTGTGTATCCTGTGCTTGAATGGCTGCCCCTATTGCTACACAACAGCTTGTTTATATAAACTATAGTAGAGTTTCTGAAACAAACACACCAGTTTTACCAAGGCAGGGCAACGCTACATTATATATGAATTACTTTAAAACACTTTAACTTTTTGGTGTTATCGTTCCTTTAAATGGGAAACATTACCCTGTACTTTCATTTCACTTTTCAGTTTGTCTATATTGATCTTTAACCCAGCCATTGCTCCTCCCTCAGTGACATAGGGACTGTCCCTCTTGCACTGGGGCTGGGCTGTAAGATCTTCATGCATTCGATTTTGATAATATGATTTGTATTATGTTTCCCCTGTGTAATATTGCATCGTCTTTTCAACCCTCAGGTATAAGGACAACCCGTTTTCACTTGGTGACGGTTTTAGCTCACGATGGGAGACAGAAAACTCTTCTTGGGGCTCCTCAGATAAGACCGAGGAAGAGCGAGAGGTGACAATCTCCAGTATCCAGCCCGTAAGGGACCGGTGAGTTATCAGCCCTTGTGTGTTATTTTGGCTGGTACTTGGGTGCTTTCCAGCTTGGCGGGTGGGTGACAAAGGTCTCTAAATCACACCCCATTCATTAAAGGACCAGTAACATTGTTTGTTTGTTTTTATAAAAAAAAATTCGTTAGTATAGAACGAAAAAAAAAAAAACACAAGAACAAATTAAATCGCTAAGTCTTTATTAAGAAGTAACTTACCGAAACTCTGCTTGCACTCCTCTTCAGAAAAGGTGACGATCCATCGTGTGGCACTCGATTTCCTTATAGGAGATAGCCAGGGAGGAGAAATCGAGCGCCGCATGATGGATCGTCGCCTTTTCTGATGAGCGCAAGCGGAGTTTCGGTAAGTTCTTTCTTAATAAAGACTTAGCAATTTGTCTTTTTTTTTTTAATTTTATTTAAATTCATGTTACTGATCCTTTAAACTGCCTGCACCAGTTGTTGCATTCACGGATCAAGCAATGATTGCTCAAAAATATGGCATGCAGCATTTAGCAAACATGGGTCATATTTAATATCATTGGAGATAAATATCTTCCCAGTTTTCGGGAGATGATGCCCATAGCAATAATCAGATCTTGCTTTTGTTTTCTCATTTGTAGGTGACTATTTAAATCTAATTGCTGATTGGTTGCCCTGGGCAACATCTCCAGAAATCCAAGGACATATTTATCTCCAATGTTAGTAAACATGCCCGATAAGTAGGAGGTTGTGGGTGCTGGGCAGCATCACCCATCCTGTAATGTTCATCTGGCAGCTCATTGCTACTCTTAGTCACATGACCATAAACCATCTGTTTACCTGATTACTTTTGTTCCGCGCTTTCTCATTCTTCTGCATTGCGACTTCTATGTTCAGGCCTGCGAACCGAAGGAAACCAGAGAGCGCCCCTGCACCGGAATCAAATGAAGCGAGGATGAAGTTTTCCAGCGCCAAAGCCATTTCCTCAGACATGTTTTTTGGAAGAGAAAATGATGCAGAAGTAAGAGCCATTTAAAATCGTTGTGTAATGTGGGGAGCATATTCTACATTGTAGCTGCCCCTTGTGCTGCATTGGGAAAACCTGCCATAGAGCCCTTCTGTCTCTGTACAGTCCCCTCCAGACCTCCTTCCTTTCGGTATTCATTTTTTGTCAACTATGCACTGGAAAGCTCTTAAAACCATGAACCATCACAAATTCAGAACAGTTACCTGCTTTAGTTAAAGGAACAGTAACCAATAAAATGAAAGGGTTTTAGGGTCAGGGCACACAGGCAGATTCGGGAAGCAACTAATCTCCCCGAACTGCCTCCGCTATATTCCCCCCGGCTAAAATGTAAATTGCCAGTGGCATGGCACTTGCATCGATTCGTTTTCCGAAGTCGTCTGAAGTGTCCTCGTAAGACGACTTCGGAAAACGAATCAGCAGGGGAGGCAGTTCAGAGAGATTAGTTCCCCCGAAGAAGATGAGATTTGTCGCTGAGACTAATCTCCCTGAATCTGTCTGTGTGCCCTGACCCTTAAAGGAGAAGGAAAGCTACAGAGGCATTTTATTGCCAATAGATTAGCTGCAATAGTGCAAGCTAGAATGCTATATTTATTCTGTAGAATGTTTTACCATACCTGAGTAAAAAGCTCTAGAAACTCTCTGTTTGTTTAGACTAGGAGCTGCAGTATTAATGTGGTGTGACATCACTTCCTGCCTGAGTCTCTCCCTGCTCTGGGCTCAGATTACAGTAGAGAAGGGAGGGGGTGGGAAGAGGCGCAAACTGAGCATGCTCTTGCCCAGGGCAATGAGGTTTAAGCTGAAAACAGGAAGTCTGATACAGAAGCCCATGTGTACACAATAGAAGGAAAGAAATGCAGTATTTCTTTTGACAGGGGACTCAGAGCAACATTACTTGGGGGGTTTACTGGTATATTTAGATGGACCTTTCTGATAAGGCTTACTTAGTTTTAACCTTTCCTTCTCCTTTAAAGGAATAAGAATATAATGCACTGGTAAAACTGGTGTGTTTGCTGCAGAAACACTACTATAGTTTATATAAACAAGCTACTGTGTAGCAATGGGGGCAGCCATTAAAGGAGAAAAGGCTCAGATTACACAGCAGATAGCCTCTGTAGAACATAATGGAGTTACCATTATTTAACCTGTGCCATATAGCCTTTTTTTCAATTTCTGCCATTGCTACACAGCAGCTTGTTTATATTATATGTTATATTAGTGTTTCTGAAGTAAACTGATTTTACTAGTGCAGGGCAACAGTACATGGTATTTTCATTTCTTTAAAACACTTTAATTTTTTGCTGTTACTGTTCCTTTAAGAGAAGAGGCTCAGAACAGTTTTCAACAAAGCACCCCCCCCAAACCCATGTTGATGATGCATAGTTCAGTTTTGCCTTTTTGGACCAGGGTTTTTCAGCCCCCAGCTATTGGAGTTTGTGGGTTCCATTATAACAGGTTTCCATTGATACTTTTCACCTTGTAGGAGTGTGAAATGAACTTGTGTCTGTTTAGGTGCATTTGCTAATTGCTTTATCTCTTCCTTTTAGTACGAAGCCAGATCTCGTCTGCAGCAGCTCTCATCTAGCAACTCTATTAGTTCAGCCGACCTCTTCGGAGACCCAGATTCTGTAGACATGTCAGGTCAGTAGTAATGGGGCTTTGCCGTTAGTACTTATTTGGGTTTTGTAGTATAACTCCCATGAAACCGCAGTTAATTAAGGATTTCCACCCTGTGGCCCTAAAGCAATTCTCTAGGGCTGAACCCCAAATTGCACATAGACAATGAAACAGGCAGCCTGCAGGTTGGACTTCAGAGCTTTTCTATTAATGTATCCATTAGGGATGTGCGGGCCGGCCAGATACCACACGCCTGCCCTCCCCACCCCTTTTATGACGTCATCGGCAGGGCGGAAGCGGGTCTATAAAAGGAACCCGGAAGTCGGATTTTTTCCGACACGCACATCACTATTATCCGTACTCTGCCAGAGCAATTCTTTTCCTACCTAGTGTCCTGGTCGGACAGGCCTACGGGACACCGGGAAAAAACCTGGTGCGCCCTGGCCCAGATACGCTTCCACCTGCCTCTCCCTGCCCCCACCGAAATAAGAACCAGGTACGTGCCTATTGGGCGGGGGGCAGGTTGCAGGCGGCGGCCCTGAAGTTGGCGGGGGGTCAGGGGCCTGGAGCAGTTGCGTGTGGGCTCCTAAGGTGACAGCCCCGGTGGGCCTGGACCCCCCCAGTCCGACACTGCCTAGGGTTATTGCCCTTGAGGATTCTTAAAGGAAAACTGTACCCCTCAAACAATGTAGGTCTCTATAAAAATATATTGCATAAAACAGCTCATGTAAAACCCTGCTTCATGTAAACAAACCATTTTCATAATAATATACTTTTTTAGTAGTATGTGCCATTGGGTAATCATAAATAGAAAACTGCCATTTTAAAAAATAAGGGCCACCCCCTGATATCGTACGATTCACTGTGCACACAAACATAACAAACAAACTATACTTGTTAGGTCACATGAGCCAATTAACAGACAGAATTCTTTCTTTTGCTTCCACACTTCTTCCTGTTACAGTTAGAGTTGTAGTATTTCTGGTCAGGTGATCTCTGAGGCAACGCACAAGATTTACTTAAATATATATTCCAGTTTGATAAGATTCTTTAATATACCACTTAATTTGTTATAAACTAACTGTTGCTCAAGTATTCATTTTGGGGGTATAGTTTTCCTTTAACCTGCCCACTACCCACCACTGTTGACTCCCATTTAGTTAAATTTAAAATGCAGGGGGTCACCCTGTATGTGTTGTTAACAAAGTGAGCCATTATGCTTTTCATTCACAGGCAAGAAATCTGCAAGGGTAGTAGGTCTTTATTGTCCTGTCCGACCTGAACCAGTGGCACAAATAATCTAGTGTTTTCCTCCTCCCTATTGATAGTTATTCTGTCAGCCCATGCTGGGAATTAAGCCCATCTGAGCTCTTGGGTTGTCATGTTTTACAATATGAAGGAAAATTACGATGTATAAAATATTCCATGTTTTAGGTGGCGTCTCCCTCGGTAACGTGTTGCCGGCAGCAGACATAACCCATTTCAAGCAGGGAGTAAAATCAGTGGCTGGCAAGATGGCAGTTCTGGCTAATGGAGTGATGAATTCTCTACAGGTAATTGATCTGAAATCCTCTCTTTTTGTGTGTTTTCTACTTAGTATTAACTAATGTTTTTCTGTGCCCAGCAGGATCGCTACAGCTCCTATTAAAGGATTATGAGCCTTGATCTAAAACCATAGCATTTCCCCTAATGCATTCATCTGATGGACGAGGTTCAGAAAGAGAAAATAAGATGCATCTCCTGGATTGGACAGACCTCTTCTTTGTAGCCAATGACCACGTCAGTATTGCTGTACCCTAACCAGCTCACCCAGGAGCATTTCTGCCCCTTCCACATTTTTGCTGTTGCTTAAATCCCACTGGCTACCACTTACCTCAAGGGCCAGTTTCTGCTGCTTCCTCCTTCTTCAAGGAGACACTGAGGGACTTTTTTTTTTTTTTTTTTTAAATGTAATGTGTATTCGTGTGAAATGAGTATATGGCCGGCTCCTCTGGGCTTCCAGGAGGGGGACGTGCGTCTGTGTAGCATGTCATGTGTTTTTTTAGATGGCTTGGAAGAAAATGGACAAAGGATCGGGCTCTTTAACAATGGTTATTTTAATTCAGATATTCAGTGATCTCTGTATAACATCCCAGGCCTCGGAGATGAAGACGTGCCCTGTTTTCTTATTTACTGCGGAATTATTTTTTAAAAAAAAACATTTTTTTAATAGATTTTATCAAAATTTATTCCATCCTGTTATCCGGAAGCTTTGCAGTCGCTGGGTTGGATGCAAATATTTTATACATTTATTTTTTTTTTGCCATCTCTTGGACATTGGCAGATTACCCCCCCCCCCCTTCCAGGTCCGTTCCATTTTGAATAGCAGGCAGGCAATATCCGGAACACCAAAATCAGTAAATCTGTAGAATCCCAGGAGTCCAAATTTTAAATAATACACATAGTCTTTATTTTACATTATATATAAAAGATAGAATAATGATGCGTTTCATGTCCCCCAAGGACACAATCATAGGCTGTATGTGTCCTTGGGGGACACGAAATTATTTCAATTTTGGACTCCTGGATTGTACTGATTGACTGATTTTGGTGTTCCGGAGTGGTGCCTGCCTGCTATTCAAATTTCGTGTGTTGCTCCCCTCTGCTGAAGGTCTGGGGCATGAGCACCCGGACCCACCGTGGAAATCTGTAAGCTTGTACCCTAATTCAAAGAACTCATGCTTCCTATAGTTTCGATTTATCTGTTCCATTTTGTCCTGAACCACAAGTATCTATATGGCATATTATTTCCACGGATTATAGAGACGAGACAAAAGAATAAAGAGATGTAAGTGCTGTAAATGTTCATTGACCAATCAGTTTATCTCATCCGCTGTAATGTACACGGCATCAGCTTTGTGCAACTCCATCTACCAGCTTTGGAGCTTGTCTTGCTCTGTATACTACTGCAGTGCTGGCCAGATCTTTTCATGTGGTTGGCCAGTTACATTTAAGGGCCACATTTGTCCTTTAGGGTTTCGGCTAGACAGCCCTGTCCCCATAGACCCTTCTAATGGGTATATATTGAAGTGTGTCCATAAAAATGCGCATGGTTAATGTCCCTCTACCTCGCGGCAAAGGCCAAACTGAACTTGTGTTTTTTGCGGGTGTCAACATGTCAATTTCTAGACAGTGTCGCCTCGTTTTTTTTAGCTTTAAAGGGACAGTATAGTTTGTTTTTTCTGTTGTGCTTACGTAACGTAGCCTAGAACTAATAAACCTCAGTGGTTAAATAATGCAAAGTGCACTGCAGTACTCACCCGCTTTCTTTCACTTCTGGCAAGCTCAGCTTTAGAGCCAGCCAAGTGATTGGCTGCCTGAGGGATATCGAACAGATTCTAGTGTCGGATCCACCGCTTTGGGTGGACTGGTTGGCACTGCCAATTCCAAGCATTGTGGCCGCTTCAAGGGGGGTGACTTACTGCAAGTGTACACCTTTGAATAAATATTTACAGAATTCTGTATATTTACAGAATTCGCTTCCAAACGAACATTACTGATCCTTTAACCTGTTTCAATGCCCATTTTTCATGACTCCAAATAAAATGATGATTTAACCACCGTACACCATCCCATCATTTTTACATAGAAATGTTGTATATGTGATGTGTGCATGCCGAGATAACGCACGCCTGGCCATGACTTGAGTTTAGCACAAACTCATTTAGAAATAATCTTATGATGTAAAACGAGGATATATTGTATTTATTAGAAGTGACAAAGACAAAAAAACAAAACCTTTATTGGGCAAATCTAATTAAAAAAAATTTAATTTAGCCCTAAATGGTGAGCAACACTGCCTGATTGGACACCTGCTCCAGCTCTCTCATTGGCTGTTCACCATTCTCTGCCCCTCCCTTGGCTGTTAATTCCTTTGTAAGGGATGAATGCAGATCAATTGGAGTTCTTCATAACAAAAACAAATTGGTGATTGTTCCAGGAGCTTTATGCTGGTCTTGTTGCTTAGTGGCATGACTGGATGTTGGATGAATCCACTTGTTAGACCAGGTCGGTGCTTTTCAAGTGAGTTGTTTGCCGCTGGAATGTGTGTTCGTTGTATACTTGAATTTGGTGGGAATTCTGTCCATCCTCTAGTTATTCTAAGGACAAAGAACATGGTCCATGTTGAGCATCTTTCCTTTAAACTGATCTCTGTAACTTCCAAGAAGTTTTGATTTGCCTTTGGAATTCTTACAGTTTCAGTAAAAAATGTATCCAGGCAATCGAGGTTCATAGTTTTACTCCACAACAATTGTGCTCCCTAAGGAGCATTTAAAGTCTAAGAAGGAAGAAGTAATTGCACACAAAGACCAATGCATCTGAATAATTGATGACTAGTCCATGTTGTCCTCTCCTTGTTGACCCAGGCATATTGGAACATACTCTGGTTTGAATGATAGTCACTCTCAGCACTCAGTTTAGTAGATTGGAGCGTTGTTTTGTTGGGATACTCAGGGCAATTGTCTGGCATTTTTCCTAGCAAAAAAAATAAATAAATTGTGAATAGGGAGAATTAGGATGCTGTCTAGCGATCTGTTTCTTTGCTCTGATTATTTATTTTGCAAAATGGAGGAAGTTTTTCCTCACCAGCCTCTGGAAAGCATGGTCACACTCTGTATTTACTCCCAAGGCCCAGTCCTGAGTGCAAAAAAAACCCCAATGTATCGAGCATTTGAAAGGCAAACCAGCTAGGATAAGGAAAGAAGTCATCGGGCTTTGCTGGGGAATGGAATGTAGGTGATGACATACCGATAAATTGGACTTGAAAGGGCCCCTGCAAACAAAAATAGTCATCATTCAGCGTTTTGCAAAGATTGGCCCATTTATGCGTGCCTTTAAAAGACCTGAAACAAATCCAGTTTTAAGCTGAACAATGTGCTATTCTGCTCCTGCCTGTACTACACGAGTAGCACCGAATACAGGGTTCACTTAGGGATATGGTCTTTTTCAGCAGGATTCAGATTCAGCCGAATCCAAGTGTTTGAATGAATCAGAATTCAAAAATTTGGAGCTGCACACAGTTCTCTTTGGCACTAATTTGAAAATTCAAAGTAGGGTTCTGATTTGGTTTGATATTCGGCCAAATCTTTGAAGGATTCGACCAAATCTCAAAATACTGGATCAGGTGCACCTTCTTGAAACCTTTTTTTTTTTTTTTCAACATCAGAAAGCAAAAATCACATGAACAATGTGTTCTTTGGAAACTGTGCACTGATTACATGGACTTTTATATGTGTAACCTATTTTTGTGGATGAAGGGGAGAATCTGAAATAAAATGAGGCGTAACAATACATTATGGGCTTTACATTAGTGCTGTCCACCTTTTCCCATGCAGTTTGGCGTACATCATAAGAGGTCATGATATCAAAAAAAAAACAAAAAAAACTTTGAGGAGCTCTTGAGCAATTTGGTGGCATAATACCCTCTTGTAGGGCCACCAGCTAGACTCTGGAATCCAAAAATTTCCTTTCCTTAGAAAGCAAGATGTCAACTGAAAGGACACCTAAGCTAAAGACATTTGCTACAATGGACACCAGCCATAAAGCAATGAAATGGGCAGAAAGTCATGTTAAGCAGGAGCAGTGGTATTTGTGGGCATGGTAATGCAAATATAATGAACCCGCAGCCTTCTCTGCCACCTCATATATGGACAAGTTGCTCTTATATCTGAGACCATGGTTGTAAAAACCTTTTCTAAACATTGCTTGGGTTGGGCACAGTACTCTGAGGTAGGGTACAAAGTCAGCACATCTTTGGTCAGGCTTCCCCCAAAGGTCTCCAGATGAGCTGTAGATCACAAGAAGCAAAATGGACAATGAATGTGTTATAGAAGAGTTTGTCAGCGGAACCGTGTTAGACTAGAAATTAAAATGTTTGTAGAGCCTATTGGCAGATGGATAGCCAATACCTCGGAGGAGCTCCAGCAGGTCCCAATGAAGTTTTACCTTTTATAAACCACTGGTAGTCCTCTTCAGACCACTGAGATAGATTGGCATATGGAGGTCTACATTGGAAAATAAATATAATGAAAGTGTCAGATGAAGTACAGCTGAGCAGTAGAACATTGTGAGCAATTTAATCTCAATGAAGACCAGGAGGGTCTATCAAGAAAGTCAAACCAGCCTTCCTGGGCTGCCCAAAGGGTTCCCGTTGGAATCGTGAGCACTGTCCATAGTTTGATTATGTCAACCAATTCTTGTTCATGGCAGTTGCATATAAGAAGAAACACAAGATGTTCCCTTACACAAAAGCAGTTTCTTGCAAGGTGGTACCTATTACCTGCCAAGGAAAGGTGAAATCAAAGGTGGGGATCCAGGGTCACGGGCAGACATGGGGTGGATCAGGGGTAGAATGACAAATAGACTAGATGGAAACACGAGTTATAGGAGAAGGGGGCTGGCTGTTCATGCAGACTGGGGGAGATTCCCCCCTTTTTTAAGTAGTGATGGGGTATGTTCAAATAAGGAACATGCAAAAATGGAGGAGGAAGTGAATCAAATGCTCTAAATAATAGCAATTAATACAGGTAGGGGAATCTGTTATCCAGAAAGCTCCTAATTACAGGACACATGCGCCACATATGACCACATGTGAGCTGCCTCTCTAACCCCGCCCACTCCTATTTAAAGGGACACTGCGCTCTGCGTGGAGGTGAACAATATGTTTGTTGCGTGCACCCTGATGAGTTAATGACTTGGAGTGTATTGAAGCGTGCTGGATATCGACTGTGAAAGTGTGCCCCCAATTCCCGCCCTGTGCACAGTTTTTGTATGCTATATACAAAAATTCTTTATATTTGCAAAGATTTTCTTTTCCTGGCAATCTTCCTCTGCAACCAAAATAAAATAACCACAGGGCAGTCCCCCTCGTCCTTATTTAAGAAAAACCTATAAACCCCTCCATCTAATCAGCAGTCTCAGCATTGGGAAGAGGAAAGGAAACTCTTGGTACTTGTGATTTGCTCTTATCTTGTCCATTCTACATCTGCAGTAGCAGCGTTGGACATGGCCGGGGAGACTCCGGGAAAAACACTGTGTGCCCTAGGGACCTCATGGTCCCAGCCCCACAATTGCCTCTGCCCCTGACCTTGGTTGTGCCACGAGAAGGAAAAAGCTACGCGTGGGGCTGAAGGGAGCTTTGCTGCTGGGTCATGAGCAGAACAATAGCATACTGACTGCCCAAAATGGGTCAGAACCTCTAGTAACCATACCTTGGGTCCTAATATGTTGATGAGACCCTACAGACTAGAGTCTAGTCTTTCCTCTTGATAGAAATCTCTAGATACCTTCTGAAAGGAACACAGATGCCTATAGCGAAAGCAACCAATCTGCTCATTAAGGGCATATAAAGGGGGGGAAAAAATCTAATTTTTACTTTCTTTAATGAAAAAGAAACCTATCTCCAATATACTTTAATTATAAAATGTGTACCATTTTTATAAGAAACCTGACTGTATGCAGGGAAATTCTCCCATCATTTACTGCTGTGGATAGGAATTGTCAGACGGTCCCTAACTGCTCTGCAGGGAAACAATCATACTTATGAACAGCAGGGGGAGCCCCTGCCTTACTTCCCAGCCATGCGGAACTCAAGCAGCTTTGTTTGTTTCCCTGTAGAGCAGTCAGCGACTGTGTATTGATTTGTATTGGATTTTATTTTTGCCAACAGTAAACTGGTATTCTAGTTGGGGGGGATTGATCAATGCACATTCCCTGGTCCCCTGTTTTATAAGTAATCTCGTATATATGCAAGCACATGTATTTCCAAAAACAGAGGTTTTTAGTTACAAAGTTCTGATCAGAAGGTGGATAAGCCACCAAAACTGGAAGTGCATTAGAAAGACCCTCACAAATTTTTAAGAAGCCAACCCCTTCTTCTGCCACCTTTCTGCTCCCACTGGAAGCAACAATTAAATTTTTTAACCTTGGGGAAGTATTAGGCCTGCTCAGAAGACCTCCTAGGGATAGGGGCTTTTGTTCCATGTTCCCCGGCACATTGTCTCGTATTCTTGGAGTCCTCTGCCTTTCTGTGGATCAGGTTGGACTGGGGGTCTAGGACTCCTGCCTCAAGGGCCTACACACACCTCCCTGGGCCCCGTCCCAGTTGCAACGCCCCTCCCATGTACCTTCTTTTATCTTGTTGCAGCTGCGATCAGTGCGAGGGTGAATGTCCAGGTGCAGTGCCTATGGAGAGGAGAAGGTCTGAGTTGGCAGCAAGTCCGGACTGAGAATTAAAATAGGCCCTGGCATTTCAGGTACACAGAGGCCCAATCAGCCCACATAGAGGCCCAAACAGCCCCCACCAGCCCACTAAATACTGACTTTCTATGGGACCTTATAGCAGCCCCTCTGGCATTTGCCAGAACCCACAGATTGCCAGTCCGGGCCTGGTTGGCAGGACCAACAAGGGTCTGAGCCCACCAGTTGTTTTTGTGACTTCGGGTCTTTTCGAGGCTTCAGGACTTCGGCTGTTTTCAGGACTTCGGGTCTTTTCTAGGCTTCGGCTGTTCGGCACTTCGGGTCTTTTCGAGACTTCGTGACTTTGGGTCTTTTCGAGGCTTTGGCTGTTTTCAAGACTTCGGGTGTTTTCAAGGCTTCAGGACTTCAGCTGTTCGGGACTTCGGGTCTTTTCAAGGCTTCAGGACTTTGGCTGTTTTCGGGACTTAGTGAGAGGCGGCACGGCTTTGGCGCTGTCAAAGGGGGCCCGGCTATTTCGAAAAGTGCAACACAGCCAGGCCCCCCTTCAGGCCCAGGCCCGTTACAGCAGTACCCCCTATGCTCTCCTGGTGGCGGCCCTGCCCATGGGTGTAACAATCAGGGCCAGATTTACATACTGGGCACCCCTAGGCCCGCTGTCGTTCATCACCCCTGTCCGTTCCCTTTTATTCGCTCAAATTTTCATCATCGGGGGTGGAGCAATGGGGATTGGTGCACGGAAGATTTAAAAAACAATTGTATCTCCTTCTTTTTGAACCAATGTGGGTGTGGTTGGGCAGCATGCTGCCCCTGAAAATCCTGCCGCCCTAGGCCCGGGCCTTGGTGACCTTTCCACAAATACGGGCCTTGTAACATTAGAATAAGCAGAGCCTGTAAGTGATGGGGGGCCCATGGGTTTATCAGATATAAATATCAGACACGACGCAATAATAAACACGGAAACAAAATGGAGAACTTCAAACAGACACTTTATATGAACAAAGTGTTGAGGGTAGGAATAAAGTATGTACAGAGAAAACAGGCAACATGCCCGAGCAGCAGAATGTGCACAAACTGTAAATACCGGCTGTAAGTCTCATGCAAATACCGTCACGCATGATGGATGAGCTTATTAAAGGGCCAGTAATCTCTGTGTTTGTAAAATCCTCCAGCTACATCTATGAGAGAATCTGTTAAAGAGATCAATCACTTGGTGGTCTGTCCATGAAACACTTCTACCAATTAATCCCAAACTACCCCCCCAACAGCTAATGCTCCTGCCCAAAGGCTGACCCCAAAAGCTGTGGCTACAGGTGGGAATGATCTCATCACAGCACCATGTGAGCCAAGGATTCACTGACGTGATATGCAGAACAACTCAAGGAAATCTACAGACACCCAGCTTTGTACTTAGCACAAATCAGCAGGAACAGGCCTTAAATTTCCGTATAGTCTGTACAGAGAGATCCCATAAAATAATGGCAGCATAGGTATTCCTCTGTACTAAGCACAATTCAGCAGGAACAGTCCCCTAAGTTTGCTCATAGTCTGTACAGAGAGACCCCATAAAACTATAGCAGCATAGGTATTTCCCTGTACTAAGCACAATTCAGCAGGAACAGCCCCTAAGTTTGCTCATAGTCTGTACAGAGAGACCCCATAAAACTATAACAGCATAGGTATTCCTCTGTACTAAGCACAATTCAGCAGGAACAGCCCCCTAAGTTTGCTCATAGTCTGTACAGAGAGATCCCATAAAACTATGGCAGCATAGGTATTCCCCTGAACTAAGCACAATTCAGCAGGAACAGCCCCTAAGTTTGCTCATAGCCTGTACAGAGAGATACCATCAAGCTATGGCAGCATAGGTATTCTCCTTAGTGATGTGCGGGTCAGGATTTCCCTGACCCGCCCCCAACTTGCAGGTTCCTTTTATAGACCCGCGCTAACCTGCCCAGCCGATGATGTCACAAAAGGGGCGGGGTTCAGCGTCTATAAAAGAAGAACCCAGAACTCGGAAACCGGCATTTGATGGTGGTGGGCAGGGAGAGCAGGAGAAGAGCTCAACCCGCACCTTCCACCTGTGAAGAAGAGTGCGATGGTCGGCCCGAACCCGCCCCACCCATGGGTAAACCCATAGGTCCCGCTGGTATTGGGCCGGCCTGCACATCACTAATTCCCCTGTACTTTACACGATTCAGCAGGAACAGCCCTCTGTTTCCTCATAGGCTGAACAGCTGAATACAAAACAGTTGTGCCAGAATAGGGAATATCTTGGACTAGACACAATTCAGCAGGAACATTGGTAGAATTACAACCTGCCTTTCTATTAACTTAAGCCCACTGAGAGCTCCACTGTCCCCTAACTCTCAGATGAATCAGTTTCTTCAGTTGAGCCGTCAGGCTCCAGGTCTTGGTGCCTTTGTGTGGCCAATAATTTCCATGGGGAAGCCACACGTGTGATATCTCTTCATACACTCAGCACCTGGAGGGAGAGAGGTGGGTGTGTGTGTAGGTGAGAACGGGAGGCCCACCTTGCTCAGTTCCGCATGCCATTCCAGGCTTTCTGTTAATCTCCCATGAGTCCCGGTGGCTGTCTAATGTCTGTAGAGAATATTTTTATGCTCAGTGAGAGCCCGAATTGAATTCTTTGTTCCCGGCTAATAACACGTGGAATTGGCACGGAGGATGAAACTAAGGATGCACCGAATCCAGGATTCGGTTCGGGATTCGGCCAGGATTCTGCCTTTTTGAGCAGGCTTCGGATTCGGCCGAATCCTTCTACCCGGCTGAACCGAATCCTAATCCTAATTTGCATATGCAAATAAGGAGTGGGGAGGGAAATTGTGTGACTTTTTGTCACAAAACAAGGAAGTAAAAAATGTTTTCCCCTTCCCACCCCTAATTTGCATATGCAAATAAGGATTCGGTTCGGTATTCAACCAATCTGTCTAGAAGGATAGAATAGTGGATTCGGTGCATCCCTACTTGAAACCAGAGAACATGATGATGTAAGTGATGGAGCTGGTAGAGAGCTGAGTGATTCTATAGAGTGGGAGAAATCGATGGCACGAGAAAGGGCACAGCCCACTATGAGCCAAAAGCCTTCACCCCCCCCCCATATACTCACAGTCTGTCAAGCTCCTTATCCAGAACCTCATCAACCAGTAAATCCGCTTTGTCTGGGAGCGCACCTGCAGAGACAAATGGCAAATACCTAATTACACCCAATTATACTGCATAACACCCTCTAATCCCTCAGTAATAACACAGAAATTCTACCTGTTAACTGTGTAACTGCCAAAGGCTACGGTTCCCACCTTGTTGCTTGGGGTTCATGAAAGCTATGGGGTGGGTGCTGTCTGAAAGGGTTAACAGTGGCAGAGGGATCACCCCCTGTTCCAGCCTTGGAGATGGGTCTTTCCATGCACAGTGGGAATATATAAGAAGGGCTCATTGCACCAGTATGGGGGGGGTGGGTCATACGTGGAAACTGAGGCCATGGTAAAGTAAACATAATAGTTGATATAAATGTGACACAGGGGTCTGGCCTATAACATACTGCTCATTGTCTTTCTTGGGGAGACAGGGAACCAGAGTTAGTCCAACGGGCTTACTGTCTAGAACCCTATACATAGTGGGGTCCCTCAAAGCATAAGTAGGGTACAACTGTGGCTGTAAAGCAAGAAGCAGTAATAATTTATAGGGATATACCGAATCCAGGATCCTTTATCAGCAGGATTCCAATCCGGCCGAATCTTTCTGCACAGCCGAACTGAATTTGAATCCTAATTTGCATATGCAAATTAGGGGCGGGGAGGGAAATCTCGTGACTTTTTGTCACAAAACAAGGAAGTAAAAACGTTTTCCCCTTCCCACCCCTAATTTGCATATGCAAATTAGGATTCCGATTTGGTTCGGTATTCGGCCAAATCTTTCTCAAAGGATTCAGGGTTTGGACAAATCCAAAATAGTGGATTCGGTGCATCCCTAATAATTTATATCAATGTTGCCCAACCTGTGACCCTTCAGATGCTGAGCAACTCCCAACTTACTCCAACAGCTAAAGGACAGTCCGTCCCCCTATATACATTGTTTGTTGCAATAAAAATTATTATATAAAATGAAAAATGCCTGGAATCTTTGCAGCAATGACGTTTTCCAAAGCTTTCAGCAGGGAAGTTTCTCTGCTATTAGCTTCTGCTGCATGCGCCACCTATTGGCAGGATACAGAATCTATCCATGTTAATATTTCTTTCTGATGATGGAGCGAAAATATATACATTAATGCAAATAACCCTTAATAGTAAAACGTTGTCTGGGTGCTACACCCAGAGCTTGGAAAAGGAAGGCCACATCAGCGGAACATGAAAGATAAGTGGAACACAGGAGCTCCATATGGCATCGAGCTGCTTACATACGAATTTGTACAACAACCCTATGCCCCAGGTTTTAAAGGATAAGTAAGCCTTTAAAATGAATGAATGTAAAACGAATGAGGGTGCTATTCTAAGCACTTTTGTAATTTACATCCATTATTTCATTTGTTTTTATTCCAAGATATTAAGTGATACATGTACTGTTAATATGAATGCAATTTGTTACAACAGCGCCACCTGCTGGTCAGTTTCCCACCAGTCTGACCACCAAGTAGTCAAGGAAGTTGTCAGGAGAGAGAAAGAGGCTGCTCTTTTTTTTCCTAAGCAGAAGAACATCAGAGCAGCCTCTTTTTCAGGTGGCGCTGATGTAACAGAATTCATTCATATTAACAGTACATGAATCCTTTAATATCTTGGAATAAAAACAAAATGAATAATGAATATAAATTAGAAAAGTGCTTAGAATAGCACTTTCGTTAATTTTGCATTGACTTATTTTAAAGGTTTAGTTATCCTTTATTTGGCCCTTAAAGTACCTTTCTGACTCTAACGCTGTATTCCCTTTTAAACGCAGAGTGTCAGGGTTTCTTTTATAACCACCAGTCAGACATGGCTGCCACAGGGCCAGAGCCAAGGGCAAACAAGGGTAGAGGTGCTAACTTGAGAGTAAAAAAATAAAATACATGGAAATGAGAGATACTCAACTTGAGGTTGTGCAGCTGCTACTGAAATGTAACTCCCAGCCACCAGTTGTGAGTGGGATTAGGAGAGTTGCAGTTCAGCTGAAGGCAAAGCATTAGCACTTAATAAATATTAGCATTAGCTGAGAGTCTGAGAGCAAGGGAAGCTGCCCAAGGGAACCTGTTACTTCTCATCCCATCCACTTGTTCTTGATGAAGATGATGGTAATTATTGGCAGTGAGACACCTCCGTGCCAATTCCACGTGTTATTAGCCGGGAACAAAGAATTCAATTCGGGCTCTCACTGAGCATAAAAATATTCTCTACAGACATTAGACAGCCACCGGGACTCATGGGAGATTAACAGAAAGCCTGGAATGGCATGCGGAACTGAGCAAGGTGGGCCTCCCGTTCTCACCTACACACACACCCACCTCTCTCCCTCCAGGTGCTGAGTGTATGAAGAGCATCTCAGAGAGGCCACAACTATGTGACCCACTTATTTACTTTGCAAATTCAAACACACCCATGCAGGGAATGCGCCATGCTCTGGAAAGCGTCTGCAGCAGGGAGAGAGAGAGAGGGAGCCAGGGTTGCCAGGTCTAATTTTCAAAACCAGCCAAAATCAGCTACAAAACCAGCCCAAAACTAGCCCAGAGGCACTTCAAAAGTAGCCCAAACATAGCACAATATGTGCAGTGAAAAAAAAAGTCTAAAAAATAAATTAATATATGTGAAAATTTCACTGTTTCGCAATTTTTTTCATGAAGCAAAATGGGACAGAGTTGCCCGTCACCAGGGGAGTAACTACAGAGAGGGGCCCAGGAGGTATAGGGACCCCATAAGGCTCTACTTCATATACTATTTCATACCTCCCAACATTTTGGAAATAAAAGAGGGGGGAAAAAGTTAGCGCGCGTATCGCAGTGAATTGTTTGACCACACCCATTTTGTAGCCACACCCCCTAATTACCATGTTCATTTTACAAAATGTGGCAGGTTATAAAAGTTTGAACATATTTCTGTGTTTTTAATCAGTTATTACAGTTTTGCTAATGAAGGTGACTTGCCCTTTAAGCTGTGAGTCTAACTTCTCCCAAGGGACCTGTTATCTTATATTGTTACACTTACTTTTTTGCTTTTCTAGAAATTGTTAGAAAAGTATCTTATCTACTGCTGTGGCTGTTCTGGGCTCTCAAGTTAGAAACTTTGTATCTTTTTCTGGCTGTTTAGTGCAGAGAAAAACTGGACTTTCTAGTACAAATGAGGGATTGCGGGTTGAGCTGTCAAAAGAGGGACTGTCCCTCTAAAAACGGGACAGTTGGGATTTCAATAAATATCGGTAAAACAGTTCAAACTCTAGACATTTTGGTGGCAGCAGATTTTTGCCCCAAAATTATCTGAAATTGGGGAAAGTCACCGGAAAATGCGAGAATGCTTTTGGTACAGAACAAAGCCCAAAATCTGGTAAATCCCGTCTTCTACACAAGTCAGTCCCATTGCATGCTGGGTATTGTAGTCTTACATTAACTT
Source organism: Xenopus petersii (assembly GCA_038501925.1). Lineage (NCBI taxonomy): Eukaryota > Metazoa > Chordata > Amphibia > Anura > Pipidae > Xenopus > Xenopus petersii. Next base: position 15,656,892 of record CM076679.1, read on the forward strand.
TAAAAACCCACCTAGGCTTTATATAAGTAGCCCAATTTGGCTGGAAACCCGCCAACCTGGCAACCCTGGAGTGAGCACACGGGAAGAGGAGCCGCTGCAGTTCCACCAACCGCCTCAAGAGGTCAGTAATTCCACTGCACTACCCAAGGGGTTATTATTACCTTAAAAATGACAATATAGATTAGAGGAGACTCAGTAATCGTAATGCAGTAGCCAAAATAATTATAAAAGTAAAAAAGAATCTTTATTAGGACATGTATAGCCTAACTCGTTTTGTGCCAAATGGGCACTTACTCATAGGCTATACATGTCCTGATAAATTATAATTATTATGGCTACTGAGTTACTATTACTGGGTCTCCTCTAATCTTTCGTCTTTCGTTTTAATCTAAGTCTTTTTGATGAGATCATATTATTATTCCTTAAAATTATACTTATTCACTCATTTTCATGAACAGGGCCACACACTACCTTGTTCGTTATTATTACATCACCTGCCCTTCAATTTCCAAATAAATAGCCTTATCTCCAAAGCGCCAGGGCTAGACGGGAGCCAGTGTGAGAAAGTCTCTAATAAAGATTAGATTTTGGCCGCCACCAGTCTGCAGTCAGATAAGTGAGAGTTGGCAAGCACACCGCCAGTCTTGCTCAGCTGCCAATCTCTATTCTTGACCATAGGATAACATTGGAGGTTGACGCCACAATGGTGCAGAGCAGCCTCATGCATTAATTACCCTAATTGACCTTCAAACTGAGGTTCTAGGAGTATCTAGGATGACAAACAGGCATTTCCCTCATTTGACCCTAGCTGGCCTTCAGGGTGGGTCCCTCAGCCATGGCTCTGGGCTCCCCGTCCTAGGGAGTGGGCATTCACAGTTTGGCATGGATCATACTAAGCACTTTTGCAATGAACATTAATTATTTATTTTGTTTTTATTCCAAGATATTAAAGGATACATGTACTGTAAATATGAACACATTTTGTTACAACAGTGCCACCTGCTGGTCAGTTTCCCACCAGTCTGACCATCAAGTAGTCAAGGAAGTTGTCAGGAGAAAGAAAGAGGCTGCTCTGATGTTCTTCTGCTGAGGAAAAAAAATAAAAACCTTTCTCAAATCTTCTCTGAGCAGAACATCAGAGAAGCCTCTCTCTTTCTCCGGACAACTTCCTTGACTACTTGATAGTTCGACTGGTCAGAAACTGACCAGCAGATGGCGATGTTGTAAAAAAAAAATTCATTTATATTAACAGTACATGTATCCTGAGTTGAGATCCTTTCCTACTGGGGATAATATCATACGACAAAAGAACTGTGGTTGTTATTCAGGGTGGTGTCTAGTCGCTATGGGTGCAAATTATATGCCAACATGGGACCCCCTATAAAAACAAATGCCCCTGGAAGGGAACTGGCATTGATACCTGTGTTTGTATCTCTCACATAAACTCTCCAGACCCTGTAAGAACTGTGGAGCATCCACCCCATCCTGGGAGCTGCTGTCATTGGGCGGCTTGTGCTGGCGTGATGTGGCGGAATGCGATGTCGGAACGATAACGATATTTGAGTTCTTGTCAGTCAGCAGGTCCTGATAGAGTGCCAGGAACTCTGCAAAGACAGGAAGGGAGGGCATTACACGGCACAATTAACATGGCATCAATAATGGCAGTTCACTGGCATCTATAGGTGCTTACAGTGTCGGACTGGGACACCAGGGGCCCACCCAAAAACCTTAGACCAGGGGCCACTCTCCGTACTATTATTCTTCATCTCCTCAATCAACCTCTATTCTCTTAGTCTGTTTTCTTTAAATACTATAATCTATTATTCCATCTATTTAGCCTCTTTGTTCTCATAGAAATAGGGAATGGCCATGAAATAGGCCAAATGTTTAGCAGCATGAGGGTCCACTGACACCCGGGCCCACCGGGAGTTTTCCTGGTATCCTGGTGGGCCAGTCCGACACCCCTCAGTGCAGAATCAGAGCAGATACAGAACAGCTTTACAATTCCAGCCTGAGAGATGTGTTACAAACTCCAGGCTCAACATAGAGCTTTGCCGTGCCAACATTGTTTTCCGATGTAGTCCATGGAAAGTGACTGGCAGAGACTTCTGAAGCCTTGATCCCCCCTGTGATATACTGGCATTCACCTTGTGTTCCTTGGAGCTGACATTCAGATGACAAACCTGTGTCCAGCTAGCCCTGGGTTGCTATACAGCAGCCACTAAACATGTCCAGTCCCATCTGATGGCATGCAAGGAATTGGTGTACTGCACAGGCCCTACTGGAATGAGTGAATATCCCTTTCTGATCTCTGCCTTCACTGCTGGTTCTGACTTTTGAAACAATGTAGGTCTGCTCGCCTTTCAGTACCTTGCTTCACAGGTCTGTTAATCTGTTGGTTTCTGCACTGTTTCCATAGATTTAACAAGCACTGGATTGAAAGGGAAAACCAAATACAGGCATTGGACTATTATCCAGAATGCTGGAGACCTGGAGTTTTCTGGATAAGGGATTTTTCTGTAATTTGGATCTTCATACCTTAAGTCTACTAGAAAATCCTATAAACATTAAATAACTCAACAGGCTGGTTTTGCCTCCAATAAGGATTAATTTTATCTTAGTTGGGATCAAGTACAGAGAAAAAGAAAATCATTTTTACAAATTTGGATTATTTGGATAAAATGTAGTCTATGGGAGACGGCCTTTCCGTAATTCGGAGCACTCTGGATACTGGGTTTCCATATACTGGGATGTTGCTTAGTGTTACATTTTCCTTCATTAAGCAATAAGTTGTATTTTGTTGCTTAGAACCCATTTAATAGCAAGCAGATTCCGGTAGTACAGGCATGGGATCTTTTATCCAGAAACCCGTTACCAGGAAAGCTCTGAATTATGGAAAGGCTGTCTCCCATAGACTAAATTTTATCCAAATAATCTGAATTTTTAAAAATGATTTCCTCTTTCTCTGTAATAATAAAACTGTACCTCGTACTTGATCCCAACTAAGATATAATGAATCCTTATTGGAAGCAAAACCAGCCTATTGGGTTTATTTAATGTTTACATGATTTTCTAGTAGACTTAAGGTATGAGGATCTAAATTACAGAAAGATCTGTTAACCGGAAAACCCCAGGTCCCGAGCATTCTGGATAACAGGTCCCATACCTGTAGTATATTCCAAGGCAGTGAAGGGGATCATTCATCAGAAGGTCTAATTGAGAAGGATTTACGGGTCAGTGCCAGTGGCATAACTAGTTGGGAGCAGATCTCAACTATAATATACAGGAACCCACAGGTAATGACACTGTAATGACCCATAACCCCTGAAATACAACCCGCAATGGCAATAGAACCAGAACCAACACTAGATGGAGCTCTGGGAACAGGTTTTGCGGGGTTACAGGGTGTGGGGGCAGCATGTCCTTACTGGACCTTTGGGTGAGGGTGTCCCATGGTCGCAAGTTACTCAAATGGACATGTGGATTATGCACAGAACCATAGGACAGTAACTTCTAATGACCATGGTTTTATATATTTGTAACCACGAGGTATTGACCAAATTTTGAACCACAAAAAGGGGCCAGAACCTTAAAGGAATACTGCCATGGGAAAACATGTTTTTTTTTTCCAAAACACGTCAGTTAATAGTGCTGCTCCAGCAGAATTCTGCACTGAAATCCATTTCTCATTTTTTATATTTAATTTTGAAATCTGACGTGGGGCTAGACATATTGTCAATTTCTCAGGTGCCCCCAGTCATGTGACTTGTGCTCTGATAAAAGCCACTCACTCTTTACTGCAGCACTGCAAGTTGGAGTGATATCACCCCCCTCCCTTCTCCTACCAGCAGAACAATGGGAAAGTAACCAGATAACAGCTCCCTAACACAAGATAACAGCTGCCTGGTAGATAGAAGAATAGCACTCAATAGTAAAATCCAGGTCCCACTGAGACACATTCAGTTAGGTAGGAGATACAACAGCCTGCCAGAAAGCAGTTACATCCTAAAGTGCTGGCTCTTTCTGAAAGCACATGACCAGGCAAAATGACCTGAGATGGCACCTACACACCAATATTACAGCTAAAAAAATAATCTTGTTGGTTCAGGAATTACATTTTATATTGTAGAGTGAATTATTTATAGTGTAAACAGTGTCATTTAGAAATAAAAACAACATCATAAAAATCATGACAGAATCCCTTTAAAAGCCTATGTAATTATAGAGTTGCAAGGATGAATTATGTGGTTAGATCCAGGTCTCAGGTTCAGGGCCGACATCAGGGGCTACAAGGGGGTAAAGCAGCCAGGGTTCCCAAACACACAGGGGACAATAGGTCGGGGTTGGGTTGGTCACAGGCAGGGTTTTGACAATTGTCACCTTTCAGATTTACTAAAGGGCAAAGTGACTAAGGCTGGTGAAAATTCACTAGTGAAGGAGATAGACTCTAGCGGTACTACGCTCTCTAACACATGGCGAATTTGCGATCTGGCGAAGGGACGTAACTACGCAAATTCACTAAGATGTGGATTTTACTGAACGTTACCTCTTGCGCCATACTTGCCTTCGCCACCTCAGACCAGGTGAAGTGCAATAGAGTAGATTGGAGTACCTCAAAAAATAGTTGAACATTATTCTCCAAAAAACGCTGGCGTCTTTTCCTTTTTTCAGGGTGATAGGCTGCAAAAGAGCCTAAATTTTTTTGGTGGTATCCGGCTTCCCCCCTACATTTCCTAACATATGGCACATAAACTATACACTGGGCTCATGTGTAGGGCAATATAACAACTTTATTTTATTTTATTAAGGTTTCCCGGGCTTGCGTAATGTAATGTATTTGCGGCTACATATACGTCCATTCAACTTCCTGCAGTAGGCAAATTGCTGAATTAACGCTAGCGCAACTTCACCAGCATTCAGCACCCTGGACGCAACTTCGATTTTAGTGAATTAGCATTGTCCTGGCAAATCTAGGCCTGGTGAAGTGTTGCGCTGTGAGTGAGAAGCTGCACATGCAGTTCAGATCAGCTCTCTGCTAACACTCTTCCTCATTTCTCAGTGCACCCTACACTAGATTCCTGCGCGGGTCCATTTTTTGGAACCTGTGCCCGCAACCTGCAATCCGCAACCCGGACCTGCAACCCGCATTCTTACCAGCTTGGACCGGCTACCCGACTAGGGTTGCCACCTTTCAATAAAATTTGCACTGCCCGGTGCTGGAGGCGGTAAAAAGAAGCGGGATTTGACATGGCGTGCAATTGGACATGACGTCAAAGGGGGCGATGTGCAATTGGCCAGGCACCGAAGAAAAGGCAGATTGGGGCAGACCAAGGGTTTTAGTTAGGGATATTACAAATTTACCGGCAGCTACATTGCCGATAAATTTGTAATACCGGCCCCGGCCTTGGCGGGTGTTTTACTGGCTAGGCCGGTAAAATACTGGCCAGCTGGTAACCCTATACCCGACCCACAAGCACCTTATCTGCAACCCGTACCTGCTGACCATCAAGAATCAGGAAGTGCTGTCATTGTAACCCGGAAGTGACATCATCGGAAGTAGGCGTGGTCAGAAAAAAGGAGTAAACAGGAAGTGCTGTCATTGTAAACTGGAGGTGACATCATCAGAAGTAGACGTGATCAGAAAAAAAGAGTGAAAATCACTATTGAGAAGACCCACAGCCTGACCCGCGACCACAAACCTGCAGAACCACTGACCCGACACTATACCTGCACCCAGAACTTCTACCCACAATATACAGGGTACCGCAGGTTTTTGCGACCCACTGCTGGACTCTACCCTACACTGGTAGATAAGGTGCACTCAACAGGTCTGACCGATGGTACCAGGGGACGCAGTTCATTTTCGTAATGGAGGGCGTTTTATGACTACTCTCCCCTCATTCAAGGAACTGAGCACCAAACACAGCTGCTTCTTTTGCTCTTTACTTCCGTTGGATAATGAAACTTTGAGAAAAATGGGTTTGGGGGAAAAACATTATTTCCCTCCCCTGTTAAAATAATTATCTTTCATAATGGTGATGACTTGTAAGCCATAAGGGTTAAAGTGTTGCAGAATGACTCCAGGGGCCAGAGACACAAGACAGACACCACCTCGGGGCAAGGCTATTTAATTCCATATACACAGATGTCAACATGAGCCGATAATAGCTGGGGGCCTGTGTGAGGGGGGCGGGTGACACTCACCAGAGTAATAAAACTGAATCTGGAAAGCATAGAGGAAATCGGAGAATGACATCAGACAGTCCATTACATCATCCATCAGGACAATCCTGGAGAAAGGAAACACAAAGGCAGGTGTCATCAGGTTTATTGGTTGCAGGTGCCTTTAAATTCCTGCCTTAGGGCTTGTGTAATAATGATCACAAACAGCGTGAGAATAACGATAACACTATTATAAATGGGCTTGGACTTGGTAGAGTAGGGTGTTAGGGGAGGTCACAGGATAGTAGGAAGCAATTCATTATATACATTTATATTTACTGATTTATCCCTGACTTCTGGTCTTACTTCGAAAGGGCGCTTCACCTTTAAGTTAACTATTAGTATGTCAGAGAACAGCCAATTCTAAGCCACTTTTCAATTGATCTACATTATTGATTTTTTTGTAGTTTTTTTTATTTATTTGCCTTCTTCTGACTCTTTCCAGCTTTCAAATGGGGGTCACTGACCCCATCTAATAAACCAAATGCTCTTTAAGGCTATAGATGTTTTGTAATTATTACTTGTTATTACTCCTCTTTCTATTCAGGCCTCTCCTATTCATATTCCAGCCTCTCATTCAAATCAGTGCATGGTTGCTAGGGGAATTTCAACGCTAGCAACCAGACTGTAGAAACTGCAAACTGGAGAGCTGTTGAATAAAAAGCTAAATAACTCAAAA